>SNQN01007079.1:10141-27926 GCA_008642245.1 Bassia scoparia
TATAAATTTTTAGACTTGGTTTAGTATTAAGAGCTGTTTAGACTTGATTTAACAAGTGCTAAGCATTTCGTCTTCAGGAGAATTCAAGTAGATAGTGGTTCCCAATTCTCTTCTGTTCTGATCAGCAGGTTGTTCCAGTTGGCATGTTCATGTCCAACAACTGCTTTGAGGCTGTTCCAATTCCAATCTCTTTGAGATGTCATTTGTCTCCAATTCCAATTCACCACATTCCCAATCTTCTTGCTTCGGGCAACATTGAATTTATCTTATATGGTTAGTACAAACATTTGTTTTGATTAGTTATTCTGGTTTCGTTCAAATTTGGATATTATGAAGTAAATGAAGAAGCCCGATTCTCCTTTTGTTTGTTAAATTGAGCTAAAATGATTTATAACAGGTTTATCTAAATCATATATACTACTATTTTTAGAAGCCACAACAAAGGGGAATGTTAATTGAAAACAGCACTGATTACTACATAGTTTAGAAAAGTATATTGTAATTTAGTTGCTTATATAACATAAATAATATGGATATTACAGAAGGAAAATGCAATAGTTGTAACTGCTACTTAAAATGATGTTTTAACTACTTTCCAGAAAATTTGGAAAAGAATTGTACTTCCAGATTTTGTGCAATATTTAGGACATGTTTCTATCTTTTTAGGAAATCTATTCAACCTGCCCCTTACTGTATTTTGCCATACGTCTATTGTGCTTTATGACCTAGAGAAAAAGTTTTTCTCACAACCAACACAAGTACATATTATTAAAAGTACAAGTTTTGCCTCATATTTCTTGTATCTAAGTGTATATTGATTTATGTGGGCTTGTTGAACGCCTAAAATAATCTCCTCTGCTCCTTGCATATAGAGAGATATAGTGGTATGAGAATTTCAGCAAGGAAAAGAAGAACAAAAGGAGGAGGGCATATTCCAGGGGAAACACCTTCAGAGTAGTTTTCATTGTTCATTTAATCTCTACTCTTTGCTTCTAGCTTTCCATATATATACTTTACTCTTTGCTTCTAGCTTTTAGCTTTCCTTGTATCTTGGTAACTGTAAGTGTTTTTGCTGCTTAATCAAAGAAAAATCATGAAAAAACATTATGATAAAACAATGTATCAAAGCTTGAATCAAAGCTTAGAATCTTTTGTTTTGATTTACTTAAGTTTTCATCAGAAAGTAGAGCAGATTTTTGAATCTACTTGTGCATTTTTGCATTTGACATAGCTATAAGTGAAAATTTTATAGTATAAAAAGGATGTGCTTGTTCTGAATGTATGTGATAGAACTTGTCGCTTCTCCAAATTATACAGATTTTAAATAATGCATACTTGTAGGAAGTTTATCATTTAGCTGCAGTTAGCTTTCTCTTTTGAATTTTGTGCATTTGTTGTATACTTGTATTGTAAATTTCTTTATGGCAATGTGTACTGTGTTGTGCTTCTTGCTTCTTAATTTGTGTATTTTCGATTTTGGTTTATGCAAATGATATGAAGTACCATGACTACTTTGACTAAGTATATTTATTCATTTTTTGTTTGTTTGTTAGCTAGATTGTATTTAATCATTGCTCGAAGTTTTTAGTGAATACTTTGAGCTCAAGATGTTGTTGTACATACTTTTTCTCCTTAATTGGGAGGAAGGTTATTGCCTGTGGATGTTATGTTGTAGATAAGATATATAGGCAAACCTCTTGTGTATATTAATTAATGAAGTTCGAATCGTTGGTTTATGCAATTATTTCGTGTTGAGGAGTGAAACGATGTTGCAGGGGTCCCTGCAGCATGCACAAGATATGTTGCTAATACATGTCGCTGAAAATACATGTAAACATTTATATTGTTGGCAATTGTGTGTTCTAGGAATTTACCTATGAGAAGGATTCTTTAATTACTTCTTAGTCTTAAATTTATTTACAGTTTAAGATTCTCTTATGAGAAAGTAGCTATTCGGGTGTTTAGGTTTATTTGGGAATTAAATTGCTAAGCATACAAGCTAATCTCTCGATAATACGTCTTATAGGGGACATAATATGACAAAGAAATATAAGTACTTGAATGAACAAAGCGACAAAACTGGAGAGTATAAAGTGAAATTCAAGGTTATTGAAAATCATGAGCAAAGCAGTCTCCAGGAAAGACAGCAAGGCAACCACTCATTCTCTGCGATGAAAAGGTGAAGAGTTTCACACTTTTGATGTAGTACAAACATTGAATAGCCTACTTCTACATAACCCTGTTTCTAAAGCACTCCTCCTTATGCAGGGAACAACAATGTGTGTAATAATCTTTGGGCTGACACATCGAAGGCTACAAACAGGCTATATTAATGGATTATGAATATGAAATTGGCAATGCTGACATCTCTTGAGTTGCTGAACAATATACAACAAGGCAAACGAATTCAAGATGACACATAAACAGTAAAATAAGCCTCGTGCCGTTGAGTGGTGAATCTGCAACCAAGGACCTCGGTATACGACGATCCAAACATTCCCCGCACTGGAAGAAGAAGCAAAGAACTAATCAGTTAGATTCAATACATACAATCTTCTATACATGCAATTCTAATAATATAAAAATCGGAATAATAAGAAATGTAGGCTTAGTTGATTTGATACAGTTAATATCGAAAAAGAGCGAACACACAATAACTAACAAGTTAAATGACCTTTGTTAGAGTACGTTCGGAATTAAACTACTTCAACACTACATTTTTAAAAATAACATACACTTGTAAATAAAATAAAGCAGGCTACGACAAAGTTATGTTATCTATACAACTAAAATTACTCTTGCTTTTCTTCATTTAAATAAATTCATGTTTATTATCTGTTTGAGTATTATAGTCTGATTATGATATAGTTGTTTTAATTCGCTCGCAAATAAGTATGAGATTTTACTACTCTATGAGTTAAGTTGAAATTTAAAATAGTATACTCATAGTTGCTACAGTTTCTTAGTAGTTATTAGAGCTGCTAACAAAGTCTTAATGTAGACTTACCGTTTGGACACACACACACCACACACACACACGCACACACACACACACACACACACACACCACACACACACAGACATCACACACACACACACACACACACACACACACACACACACACACACCACACACACACACACTGTAGACACTTAAAAATGTCTCCCAAAAGAGTAATCAGTGATGAAACATACCGGTCTCACGATTGTTTCGACTTAGAAAAAGATGCTTTGAACTCACAAAGTTGAAAATACGTAAGGTCATACTCGGAACTATTTGACAAAGGACAATAAAGGGGGCAAAAATATTTTCTTAATTATTTTCTTATTTTAGGATTTTTTAAGATAATTTATATTGGTGATCTCCATAATTCCAGTATTTTTAGATTATTTTTCTGATTTTTCTCACATTTTTTCTATGATTTTTTATAAGTTTTTATACGCACAAAATACACAAAAAATACTCCGAAATACGTGGAACCTTCTAGAACACTCTCTAGAAACTCCTTGCTTGGAGAGCAAGGGTGTCTAGGTTGCGTCGAATCAAAGCATCACGCTCGCTTTATCGCGAAAAATAAAATCGGAGGAAATTAAAAAAAATACCGCGAGAATATCATACGCATGGTTTTTCTCCTTTTTCCCTTCGCGCCTTATAAATACAGATCGCACTTACGCATCATCTCCGATAACACACGTCCTATTCTCTCTCACTCCGTCCTTAACTTGCGTATCTCTTCTCTCACTCTCTCAACACTACCTAAATACATTCGTTCTGAGTTCTAAGATCGATTCTGATTCAATTCAAACAAGCAATAACAAGGTTTATTTCTGAGATTATCGCTCACTAAACATACTCTTTTCTCTAATCTAATTAATAACTATTACGAGTTTCAAATCTAATTAACAAAAATGTAGAAACATCCAACTATTAATTGTTCCATGTAAATTATGTAGGTTGTCATTAACGTTTTTTAAATTCGTTTATCATTCATCTTGTCACAATTTTCATTATGCCATGTCGTTATTGTCAATCTAACATGTTTTCTTTGTCTTGATTAGCATCTGATCAAAGGGCGTCTCTTTTTAGTTTTTTACATTTAATGATTTGTGTATTTGCAAATGACAAGGTGAGAAGGACACACATATATATTATCATGCTTACCTAACCTTTCTTTTTCATATTTCGTTTGTACATATTCTATCACACTTGTATATTTTTGCTAAATGAAGACCGGAAATTATGCGTACACATTAAAGTCAGATAATCATGACGGCTCGGTTTTATAGGCACCTTATTAATATGACTAATAATCAAGTGATCGCTTTATCCATGGTAGAAGTCATTGTTTGTACATAATACAGACACTCACCTAATATATTAGATTAGTGCGCTTCTCAAGATCAATTCAATAGGCTCTTTGAATTCAATTATTGATTTATGGAACACAATGAGACCGAGTAGAGGCCGCTACATGCGGGGGATTGGGTTACTGATTCAATCCGTACCATGTCCCCGAAACCCACACTTTGGTTACTGGACCTATTTGTGGGGCCACTAGTTTGGCACCAATGTTTCGGGCGTCCGTGAATAACCGTAATAGCACGGTGGCGATCCCTCAATTCGACAACACACCCCAACGCATTCACATACGGATTCCATGGCTCAATTCCATGACACTGAAGCTGAGGTCACCGCCCCTCAAGGGGCGAAGCCCTACAGTTTTTGGCGACTTCACTAGGGATAATCACCATTTGGTGAGTGGACAAGACTAAAGTCTCGTAGTTCCATATCTCATAATCAATTGAATTTTGCTTGTGACCTTCGAATAGGGTCATGTCCTAGGCACCTTGTCTCAATATGGGCATGTTTTATGCTCGAGATCACTTAAGGGGGGATTTACCTTGGTTGCATGTGGTTAATGGACCACATGGCTAAGGTAAGATCCTATCCCGCCATGCCGTGTATGCACGTGTTTACTAGATGCGTGTATATAGGGGTATCTCGGCCATACATCACCCAATGTTGTGGTGGTGAAATTGGACCCAGCTCTACTCTTAGCATGGTAACACTATCAGACTAACCAAGCGACTATAGTTCACTTAGATCCTGACCTTAAGTGAATAAATTGGATTTGTGTTTCAATCAATGGCTTGTTAACTTGTGACTCTTCATTCAGTAAATTCAACCACCAACAAAGCCCAGTCCCTTAATCTATGGTTCAAGACGATGAAGTTTGACGATCCATTAGGCCCATTTCAAAATCAATTTCAAACTCCATTCGACCTAGAATCTGACTTAGGTTTCGTATCCAATCCAAGAATCTTAAATCTGACTTAGATTCGACCTTTTGAACCTTAAACCTAAATTAGGTTCAATTCAGTCTTAATTCAAGGACCTTAAATCTGAATTAGGTTCAATTCAATTCTTAATTCAAAACACCTACTTAAATCTGAATTAGGTTCAACCCAAGAGCCTTGAATCTGAATTAGGTTCGCTTCAACTTCAATCTAAGAACCTTAAAAACTGAACTAGGTTCGACATCATAGACCTCAACCCTAGGAACTTTGATTCAAGGCTAGGCCATTCAATTCAAGTGGCTCATAGGTCTAAGAGGTCCTTAATCTGAAATAGCCCATCTTAGTTTGAATCTTTTCTCGCGAGTCTAGCACCTTAATCAGATTTAGGTCTAGCCCATTCAAGTCTACTTTCGAGTTTAGTTCCTTAAGTCACTGATTTGCCCAAGTTCAAGGGAACGGATGACCCAGAAGACCACCTCCGCACTTTAATATCTCAATGGTCTCTTAAAGGAATGAGCAAAGAGATATTCGCTTCGGTGTTCCTATTACTCTGGACACCCATGCCATCCAGGTGGTTCAAGACCTGAATCAAGCCAAGCTCGATGATTGGGAAATATATCAAACACGAGTTCTAAAGCAGTACAGGTACAATTCCCAACTTCCTATCGGTCTCCGTGAACTAGAGGCCACCAAGCAAGGTGAGAGAGAAAACTTTCTCTACTTTTTTAATAGGTGGAGGGAGAAAGCGCTCAAATGACCGAATCGACCGAATGAGAAGGATCAAGGTTCGCATGGTCATCCAGAACCTTCAGCCCAAGTATCGAGAGCCACTCAAGTTTCAACCCATTGATTCATTTACTGGGCTCTACAAGGTGGCCTCCTAGTTGAGGAGGATGTTCAAGCCCAGAAGTCTAAGGGTAACGGTGGAGGGGCTTTAACAAGAAAGGTGGCTCCTCTTTTTCCAAACATCTCAGATCATGGTCGCCACATTACCGATGACAACTCTTCTAACCATCCCGATCTTTCAGCAACAGGCCGCCGAGGACCACAAAGGACATTTTTTCCAATTAGCATGACTTATGAGCAGCCTTTGATAGATTACTGCAAAAGGTGCACTTGCCTCTTATTTGGACCACTCCAGACCTTCAGATGATAAGAAATCTAGGAATTGGAATCCAATGCCTATTGCAAGTTCCACCACGGAAGGGGCCACAACCACTAGAGATTGCATCGTTTATTTTGAAGCATGGATTCAAGACATGGTTTGAAGATGGTCGCCTCCAGTCCTCCCGCAGCGAAGGATACATCAACATTCACACCAGCCACTTGCTAAACCATGAGTACCCAAGGCGTGGGTCATCGATCTTCGACGGTCTTCTCTAGATTGAGTCATAGAGTCCTAGTCCTAGCATATATTCATTTCAATTCACTGTCTTTTGAGTCTATGTAGTCTCTTAAATAAGCATGGTATGTTTCAGTTTTCATTCAGCAATAAAATGATTGATTTGTTTTGGCAATATATTTTCTAATTCTATGCAAGTCTCAAACTCATTGGCCACAATTGGTTTAATCTAATACTGAATTTAATTATTGAAATTGAACAATGCCCAGAGAGGCTTCTTTCACAGCTCCACAAAATGACCCCTCCCTTCCATTCCCTTTGTCACATCAAATCAAAATCCCTTGCAACCTTTTGAGCCACAACACTATCATTTAGCCTATCTTTCTTTCATCACCCACCATCTACCTAACCCTTTGGACAACGGTGCGTAGAAAAAGACACGTGCAAAAGAAAGAAAAGAAAAAAAAGGAAGAGTAAAATGGGCAAAAAGAAAAAAAAAGCAAATAAATAAAGTTCAATGCCAGTGATACACAAAGATCATCAAAAATGCAATCCAAAGTTACAAGCCAATTCACAAAAAGCAAATACTAAAAAAGCACACTGCCGCACCGTGGTCACTTCGTGATCATCGAGCTTTTTCAACACCTCAAAACCACAGTCTCACATTAAACGCACAAAATACCTTCTCCGCCACGAGCATGTCCAAATCACATCAGAACTACGGTGGTCTGATTCTGGAAGGATACGTAGGAAGCCTCTTTCGAGCGTTCGACCGATCAACATTAAATCGTTTGCAGGCCTTTTGGATGCTTGACTTGCTAAGAATATTGATAATGGTTTTGCCAGTCTAGAACCTGACATAGCACTCATGTTTGAACCAACATCATTAGCCGGACGCAGTCATCCACCACATCATCACCTTAGCCACAATTTGACCCTTTTAACGTTTCTAATCGGAACCATGTACGCCCATCCTTTGCGTCACTCTTCAAGGACTCATTGACTCAATCCCAAAGAAGTAAAGCACCTGACCTTTGGTTAGTACATCTTGTTGGGCGAACTCTAGCCCATACAATCTATCCACGTTCCTAATGTTGACTCTAAGCCGTAAACCATTGTCTTAAAATCTCGCTGGGGGGCTCGTCGTCATCATGGAACCCTTAATTTCCAGTTGGGGGCTTCTTGTTCCTAAGGCCCTGTGCGCGTTCAAGTCTATATGTTCTATCAATGGAAATCATGAAAAATTCGCTTATTGGACCCTGTCACTTTCCAATCAAAGTCACTGTCCTCGCCAATGTTAAGTCAAGTCGATGTCAAGTTCAAGTTCAAATTCAAGCCTATCACAAGTCACGTTCCGAGTCTAGCCATTAGTTCTCGTCCAATATGTCACGCGGTTTCTCTAAGTCACTTACTCACTGCATTTTCTAATCAGGCTTTCAAAGAGCTCTTCACTTAAACCTCCAGGCTCTTCGATATACGAACCAGACTGGACAAGCGCCTTTCAACCGACTCTCTCAAATCATGTCTCTGACAACCAGACCCTAGAACAGCCCCTTTCAAAGACTTCTCATCAAAATCATAGTCTTAAACCAGACCTAGACCACAAAACTCCCCTTCAAAATTTTATACTGACTTTCTCCTCAAAACTGCACTATGGTCTAGAACGCCGAGTACCTTAGACAAGAGCCCCTTCACCCAACTCATAATGACTCTACTCTCAAGAGATCACCATGTCTTCTGAACCAAAGCCTAGACACTAGAACCCTCTATCACATAATCATTCCCATGACTCCTCTCCAACACGACCAACTCTCTGCCACCACACATGCTCTTAAAGATAACTTCGAGCACCAGACTCGAATGAACTCTCTTCTCATGAATCAGACTAATCAAAATCGATATCTCAATCTATGCTGTAAATCAATATATATACCACTCATCTACTAAGTAACCAAGACCCATAGCAAGACCCTCTTACCACAATCTCCAGAAACGCACCTGCTACATCCAACCATCAACCTCGCGCTTGCGTAACTCAAGCGCTCTAGCGACAACCGACTGTCGAATCATAAGTCCCTCATCCTCGAGAGTATCCTCAATATCACCTTCTCCCGAATTCTAACCTATCATAATCGACTCCTTCCCCACCCATACTGCTTTCAAATAACGTGCAATATGGTCATACGCACCTTATACATCAGTCATACATTGCCATGCCAACAAAGATTTCCAGTATAGACATTAATTACAACTCACGATTTCGATGCTCGTTCTATCCAAGGTACTCCCATTAATCCTGATAACCATAGACTATCTTCCAAGTCAAACTGCTCATTTCGTCGTGCGATAGCTATGGATGCATAAACATCATGGCATTGTTATCTCACCATCTTCAAGTCCCACCGAACGAATGAATGATCGCTCGAAGTACTGTCAAGACCGCACGGGACACGGCTAACAGTAACCACCAACTTACCGTTATGTTTCGGCAGATGCGTACCGTGCGAAAAAAAGAAGGTAACTCAGGATCGCAGACGTCCTTGAGTTTGCCTCTCGCCGTCCCCGAGTCGAAGACACTTCCGTCTTCACGAAACTACTCGTCTCCTTCAGACTCAGTCAAACGGCGGGGCTTCTATAACACCTAAAAAATGGTCTCCCCCAAAAAAGAGCTAATCAGATGATGAAATCATACGCGGTCTCCGCGATATGTTTCGAACCTTAAGAAAAGATGCTTTGAACTCACAAAAGTGAACAATACATAAGGTCTACTCGGCAACTATTGCAGCACAAGGACAATACTAACCCAATGGGGGTATAAAATATCTTTCCTATTATCATAGTGCAATAAACATAATTTCATATTGGTGATCTCCATACCTTTCCGATTTTTCATCACACTCTTCACATTTTCATGATGCTGATCACCAGGTATTTTAGATTATTTTTCGACTTCTTCACTACATTGTCTTATGACTTTTTATACATTCTTTATATGAGAAAAATACAAAAAAAATACAACTAGATACACAAAAAATACTTTCCGGAAAATACGTGGAACCTTCGTAGAACCACTCTAGAACTCCTTGCTTGGAGAGCGAAGGGCTGCATCTAGGTGCGTCGATATCAAGGCAAATTCACTATTATGGAAAACAGAATCGTGAGGAAATCAAACAAAGCGAGGTATATACACAGGATCTGCGACACTATACGCAGGCTTCCTGCGTATATTACGCAAGGTCACCAGCGTAGTCATACGCAGCTCTCACTGCCGTATACGCAGGGTTTGTTTCCTCGTTTTTTCCCCTCGTGCCCATCCTATAAATACGTTGCCTGCCTTGACTCATTCGAAGACACTTCTATTCCTCTCTCATCTCCGTCCATCAACGTGCACCTCTCTCACTCTCATCAAACACTCATCAGTAACATTCTTCTTGAGTTCTACAGCATCATTCGTGAGGTTACGATTTCACACAAGCAATAACAAGGTTATTTCTAGATTAGCTCGACCACTAAACATACTCTTTTCTCAATCTATTAATAACTATTTACGATTTCATCGTAACTTAACAAAAATGTTAAGGAAACCTCACTATTCAATTGTGTTCATGTAAATTGGTACGTGATTCGTATTAACGGTTTTTAAACGTTATCATCATCTTGTCACAAATTTGTCCCTTATGCATGTGTTCATTGCCAATTACCATAACCATGTTCTTGCATGATATCGCCTACCACCCACCCAAAGATGACCACGACTCGATCAAAGGACGTCTCTTTAGCTTTTTTACTTTAACGATTTGTGTATTTGCTTAAAGTGGACAGGTGAGAAGAGACACCACATACTATATTATCATGCTTACTAACCTCTTCTTTTTTCATATTGGTCACCTTTGTAACACTATTCTTATCACACTTGTACATTTTGCAAGAACGACCGAAATTATGACTACCACATAAAGTCAGTTAATCATTGTGACGACCGGTTTTATAGGCACCTTATTTAAGTATTGACTACATAATCCAAGTGACTCGCTTATCCATGGTCAGAAGTCATGTACTATAGCAAACTCACCTAATAATATTAGAGAGGTACGTTTCAAGATCATCTAATATGCTCTTTGAATTCAATTGTTATGATTTATGGAACTACAATGAGACCACAACGAGGTAGAGGACCGCTACCATGGGTCGGTCTGGGTACCTTGATTCCAATCCGTACCATGTCCCCGAAGCCCACTGGTACTGGACCGTCACTTGTGGGGGCCACTGAGCTTTGCACCAAGCTTTCGGGCGTTCCGTGAACTAACCATCAGCACGAGTGGCGATCCCCCTCAATTCGACAACTACACCCCACGCATTCAACAATAGCGGATTCCAGGGCTCCAATTCCGGGCTCAATTCACCTATATAGTCGGCGTATATACGACGATCCAAAACCATTCCCCCGCCACAGGAAGAAGAAGCAAAGAACTATCATCAGTTAGATTTCATACATATCAATTCTTCTATAGTGTGCAATTCAAATTAATTATAAAAATCGGAATATAAATAAGAACATGTAGGCTTAGATTTATTGATAAAGTAATCCATCCAAGACAAAGAAAGCAACACACAAGTAACTAACAAGTAAATGACTTTGTAGAGTACGTTCGTGAATTAAAACTACTTCAACAATTTTTTCTAAAAAAAACATACACTTGTAAACTAAAATAAAGCAGGCTCACGACAAAGTCCATGTTAATTTATACCAACTAAAATTACTCTTGCTTTTCTTCATTAATAAATTCATGTTTTATTATCTCGTTGAGTTTCATAGTCTGATATGAGTAATTTAAAGGTTTGTTTTTTTTTACAGAAAAATCATATTTTCGCCTCGGGCCAATAATTATGAATACTACTCACGAGTTTAAGGTTGAAAATTTAAAAGATACTCATAGTTTGCTAAGTTTCTTGGTAGTTATTAGAGCTGCTAACGAAGTTTCAATGTAAGACTTACCGGTTTGATACACACACACACACCACACACACACACACACACACACACACACACCCCACACACACACACAAACACACACACACCACATACACACACACACACACAACATAGAATACATTATATAATTATATATATTGAATTATTCAAGCATTCTGGTTTACTCGCATATCATGTTTATTTTTTTATTGTTATCGTTTCACATGTGTATAGTGATTATGATTTTTGATTGCAGGTACATGATAACATTGTCATGATTACGGCTTAATTCTATATGCATAAAAAATATAATTTTATTCTCAACTTGTAATTATATTATTTACTATTTAATAACAATCAATAACTTAGTGTGAAGCGTTACAGTGTCATTGAGCAAACAATGAGACGCAAAGCGTTTGACTAAACATCGCACGCATCGCGTGCATAAAAGACAGTTATTATGATGTGCTACAAAGATAATAACTATCGCTAACAATCCTATTTAATACATTCATCCGGCCCATACCGAACAGACCAGTATAAGTCGCAAAAACTCTCAATGGTACGTCACAAAAAAACACGCACCCCACTACTACGAAATGAATGTGAACTCACTACGCTTATATTTTATCTGTACCTTTTTTCTAACAAAATATTCTATTAAATCTCCTAAATAATTTACTAATTATTTGGCTTTTTGTTCTTGAAGTGCCTAATATTATTTTTCAAACAAAGGAAGATTCATTTTTCAATGCAAACTAAAGTCAATATTGATTATATTTAAGGAGATGATTTGTTAAACTATTTTATTAGAAAAAAAGATAAATATAAAAATAAACTTAGTGGTTCACATTCATCCGTAGTGAGTGGGCGTTTTTGGGACACGACCGTCATTCAAAGTTCATCTCATATTAACTGATGGTTTTATACTTTAAATTCTATATCTTTATTCCACCCAAATTAAGTGTCACGTTTTTTTAAAATACATCCCATGTAGTTTTCTTAATGTTTCGTTTGCGTTAGTTAAGAGTGGGTAAACACTAAACTTTATTTTTAAAAATCAATACCTTATATACTTAGCGGCAATAGGCTATAGTTTGTCATGCATGCCGAGTAGCGGACTTATTTAGTTATTCCAATGATGTGAGTCTTTTTTTAAATGTTCTCTTTTTGTTGGGAACCCTATTATTTTGACACTCGCCTCACTTATGTCTGGGAAACCAACTCACATGCAGATTGGACCTTTAAAAATCAAAACATTGATTGATAACGCTTTAGTAAAAAATCGCCCAAGTTGAAGTATGAGTCGGAACTTATTGAACGATCAAACCCTCCTTTGTTTCTTGGTTAAGATACCGTTTTGTCTCTTGTTATTGACTAGGCCAGGTGTTCCACTCTTTGCTCATGGGTGTTCGATGGGGACATCTTAAGGATTATTTTGTCTTGCGACAAAGGAGGTGATAAAATCAAGCACTGGTCATAATGTTGTTCAAGATACACTTCTTGCATGTTTGATATTGGTCCTGATATTTTTTGCTCGTTAAGGACGATTTTAATGGCTTAATATTACTAAAGGATTGAGCCACATGCGCTTAGGCCATAAGATGTCTTACTTTCACTCATTGAAAACGACCCATGATTAATGTGTGTATACCTTATTGGCCTATTCTCCGTTGACCACAATTCGGGTTAAGATGACACTACATGTACTTGGTTACGTAATCCCCGTCTCTGGTAGCAGCCAAGCAACTCAACCGGTAAACCCGCGGGATAAGTATTGGTGCCACGTGTTAAGGCTACTTGGTTACGGTTTCTTGCCTTTTCATTCTTCTTTCTTTGGGGGCAAATTAGATAAGGGAGTTGTCATGTTCTTCTTTACGGATCCGAACGTTCTCCACGGAACTCAAGAATATTTGCAGGGCAATTAACATGCAAATTTGCTAATAGGATTGGCTTCGGCTATAGCTCTAGGGGCGAGTGGGGCCCAAATTGTATCTCGACTGCCCCTCTAATTTCTTGTAAATCTTGATACACTTATTGTTACCATTTGTAAATCCTATCTCTGATTTTATTATAATAATAATAACAACAACAACAAACAACAATAATAATAATATAATAACATTAATTAAATAATAAATAATAATAATAATTAATAATAATAATATAATAATAATATAATAATAATAATATAATAACAAATCAATAATAATAATCAAATAATAATAATAATAATAATAATGTCAGAGCCATAAATAATAATAATACATAATCAATTAATAATTATAATAAATAATAATAATAATAATAATAATTATTCAACTTTAGAAGAGAGAGGGTCTGAGGGGGCTTGGTTTCTACGCTTCCTAGCCACGGACTTCCTTCAACGGTATATTGGCGTCGCTGTTTGGGTCTCCGCTTACGGCGAGGGTTGACGAGGCTGCGGTCAACTTAGTCTGCGGTTGCTGTTCTGGGTTCGTGATGTTTGTTTTTTTAGAGCAGCAATTGTGCGTTTAGGTGCTCGGGCACTGGCGGTTCAGGCTGATTCTGGGTTGTTATACAGCAGCGGTTTAGGCGCAATTCTGGGGCTATTCTTTAGTCTAACTTTCAGGCGTGTTCAAGGGCGTTTTCAGCGTGTTTGGTGGGTGGTCTCTAGTGTCGGTTCTCAGGGGTGTTTTCATCGAGGGGCGTTTTCAGGCTTTTTTCTGCCGTTTTCAAGCGTCGGTTCTAGGAAGTCGCGTTCAGGGGCTCTTTAAACATAACAGTGTTTCATGCCTGCTGTTTATTTAGGCAGAATTGTGTTCGTTATAGGCTTCCTTTTTATGTGGGGATCGTTTTGGGTCGCGATCTGTGAGTTGCTCGCTAAGCCGCGCGTTGAAGCGGTTCTCTTTCAAGGTTTTTTCGGGCGTTCTCTCTGGTGTTTCGAAGCGATTTCTGGCGACTAGGCCTCGTTTGTGCCCGTTGTTTGGGAGTTTCGCTCCTCGCTGGCAGCCCTTCATCGGTGATTTTTCGATTGTCTCGGGTTGTGTGTCTTTCAAACATTCAGGTACCTCGCGTTTACAGTGCTCTAGATCGGCGTTGTTGGGACGTTCCTTCGAGGCTGCTTTTTTTTGGTGACTCTTAAGGTCTGTGGTGGTTCGCTGTTCGGAGCAGCTGCTTGGGGTGTCATGATGCTGCCTCGTTGTGCTTCCGTGGAAGACTTCTGCGTGACTTTAATTCAGTTCTTAAGGTAATTATTTGCTGCTCTTATTACTACTATCTTAGGAGGATTGACTTTGGTCTCTTTGGCCTTTGGACCTCTTGGACTTGGACCATGCTACTAATATACTGGTCCATGTTTCTTTGGGAGCTTTAGCCTCTTGTTTGATTTTGGCTATTGCTCTTTTGGGTTTGTCCATCTTTCGTTGGACTTTTATTCAATTGCTTTTTGTCTGTATGCTTCTTTATGTAGCCACGGGTCGCTTTCATTGGTCCGTTTGTGGGTCACGTCATGGGTGTCATGATGGTGCGGGTCATGGACTTGTTAAAAGTTAACCAGTGTCCTCACTCATCTTCTGAGACCGGCTTGTTGTGGGGTGGCGTATGTAAACTCGCCACCTTGCTCACCTTACTGCAGTGGGTATTTCACGAGGGAGTTGAACGATTTTCCGTCGTATGGTGTCTGCTATGTGGTGATTTTATCAGGAGCGCATACTATCTCGTCTAAGGTGTAAGCATGAGAGAATGAACATGGTTACTCGTTTCCAAGGGACAACAAAAAAGACGCAAAAGATGGATCCTCACGAGCCCTCATATTTTCATGGAGACTAAATCGGGTAAACTGGGGCCATAAATGTGAGGAGACCAAGCTAGCTTCAATAGCTTCATGCTCCGTTTGGCGTGTTACTACTGGGAAGACTTGTCGGAAGTCACCACCCAGTACAACCACCTTTCCACCGAAGGGCAAATTTGGATCAGCCACGTCCCTTAGAAGTACATCAAGAGTGTGGATGCTTGCTTTGTTGGCCATTGGGGCTTCATCCCAAATAATTAGAGAAGTTTCTTTGAGAAGCGAAGCAGATGCACCTTGTTTTGGCACGTCACATGTAATCAACACATCATGGTCTAGTGAGAGTTTGAACCTTGAATGATTAGTACGACCATGGGGAAGATTTGCAGCAACTATACCAAACGATGCAGTTGGTTGTGTTGGTTGTGGAGAAATAGCTTTTTCTCTAGGGTCATAAAAGCACAATAGAGGTATGGCATAAATAGTAAGGGGCAGGTTGAATAGTTTCCTAAAAAGATAGAAACAATGGTCCTAAATATTGCACAAAAATTGGAAGTACAATTCTTTTCCAAATTTTCTGGAAAGTAGTGAACAGTCATTTTAAGTAGTAGTTACAACTATTGCCTTTTTACTTCTGTAATATCCATATTATTTATGTTATTGTAAGCAACTAAATTACAAATATACTTTTCTAAACTATGTAGTAATCAGGCTGTTTTCAATTAACACTTCCCCTTTGTTTGTGGCTTCTAAAAATAAGTATATATGATATACTAAGTTAAGATACCTGTTATAAATCATTTTAGCTCAATTTACCAAACAAAAGGAGAAATCGGGTTTCTTCATTTACTTCATAATATCGAAATTTGAACAAAACCAAAATAACTAATCAAAACAATAATGTTTGGTACTAACCACATAAGATAAATTTCAATGTTGCAAAAGCAATCTTAGCTCTCAAACTTTATTGAATTTAAACATGTAAGCTGTCATCTCTGATTTATTTACTTACAATTTGGCAAGACCTTTCAAAGATCTAAACGAGCTTGGTATATCTCCGCTGAACTTGTTGTATGATAAGTCCCTGTTGTAGTACCCCAGCATTGCAATATGAGAAAATGAGAGGAAAAAATGAACAGAACTTGCATTTATATAGATCTCTGCTTATACATTCTATTTAAACAATGACAAAGATATAATTATGTTAATGAGGAATTGAAAACAAGGTATTAACACATACTGCATAAGGCTATGGTTATTATAAAATTGCACAAGGAAATAATGCAGCTGTACATAGCATTTGTCTATAATCAAATATTAACCTAAGCAACCTATTACTATAATGAATAGCATTGAAGCAAATTACATCTCTTTCAACTTTTTGACCTTCGAATACACTCCCAATTGGTTCTGAGAGCATGTTGTGATTGAGATTCCTACGTACCATGCAACAAAAAATAATCAAAGTTAATCGTTTGAAAGAAAATATTTTTAAAAAGAAGGCAAAAATCTAAAATCTAGAAAAGAAAGTCACTCACAAATGACATCTCAAAGAGATTGGGAACTAAAACAGCCTCAAAGCAGTTGTTGGAATGACACCAGCAATCGGAACAGCCTGCTGATCAGAAGAAAGAGATTGAGAACCACTATCTACTTGATTCTCCCTAAGACGAAACGCTTAGCACTTGTTAAATCAAGTCTAAACAGCTTCTTAATACTAAACCAAGTCTAAAAAATTAATAATCAGGCCTAATCTCAAACTTTTAGTATGTTTTGACTATATCAAATATGTAAATACGAGTAATGTTCTATCGCTTGATCAGAGGCCGAACTAATGCGATTACTGTTTAATGTTGGAGGCCTTATAGGGTTTCCCGTGTTCAGATGGCTAAGGTCGTGGCAGAGAGAAGAGGATATAACATCTCATTGATAAATGTCGTGCCTGCATCCTTGGTTTGAAGCTTCTTTGGTAATTGTTTACTGTTTTTGCTGCTTGATCATCACTTTTTACCCGGTCATTCCATCTGCAAGATAGACACCATTACTCGCCAATACGCTTCGTATCAATCTTCTCTAGGGTTCACCACCTGTAATGACTTTATATAGAACGTTCGCTCATCTTTAGTTAGCACATTAATCACTATAAAATACCAAGCTAAATTAGCAATTTCCGTTAATCTATATGAAGAGATCCAGTAAATTAACAAGAAACAAAATGATTAGAAAAATCTCGTAATTCTTAGACTCATTGTTTAAATGAGATAATATATATTTCTCATTGAACTAGATAATTAAGTCTAAAATGTGAATTCAAACAAGATCATATGATCTAATATTTTTCATATTGTTCTTGGGTGAGCTTTTCTGCTTATTGGACAAAAAAATGATAACCTAAAGACCCACC
>SNQN01007080.1:0-12913 GCA_008642245.1 Bassia scoparia
AAAATCTTTATCATTTTTCCATTTTGTACCCTTATCTTTATCCTTACAACATACCAAATGCCCTCGCAATTGAATGGTTGAAATGTAGCATGATGTATGCAAATATGCATGATGGTTATCGTTGCATGATATATTGATGTATTCATGCAATGGTTGACCATAAAAGCACATGGACACATGGTGGACTTACACGGGCAACACGGCTATTGAAAATCAAACCCTGGCCATTGTGTCGTTATTGTGTGTCATTTATTCCGACGAAAGTGTTTGTTGTTTATAACATAGAAGTTGATGCAAATAAGTTAGGATACGATGATGAGACTGATGATGAAAATGATTAACTATGATTAGAAAGGCAAGTTTAGTAGTTTTCATAAATAAGAAAGGGTGGGGGAATGAATAAGGGAGATGTGAGAAGTGGGAAGGAAATTGTGGCATTTCTTCCCTACAAAAGGAAAATGATTTTCCTTTTCTAAAGTGATATTTTCTCCTTTGAGGAAAATAATTTTCAACCTTTTTCTAAAACAAACAAAGGAAAACTTAAAGAGGGAGAAAAATCATTTTCCGAAAAAAATATTTTCCGTCAAAACAAACGGAGCCTTAGTATGTTACCAACTTACCATGTAGGAGGAAAAGAAAGTGAAATGACACGGTATATACCGTACCGCAACTACGTCCAAGTTTGATATGAAGGCCAAGGTGATTGGTGCAAAAGTCTATAATATCATGCTTATCGATTTTGATAATTATTACATTTTCGATAATGTTTGGGCATTGTTAATTTGTCATTTATCACTCCACATTTCTTAGTGTGGCCTCAAATATCTATTGAAGTTCCTAAACCACTAGTGACGGACTTAGTATTTGTCTTCAGTTGGCCCAAAAAAATATTAGTCTTTTTTTTAAATAAAATTGGATTTTGCGACTGCCAGACAGTCGCTAATTAGGATTTAGTGGTCGCTAACTRTTCAAGTTTGTCGCCTTTCTGGTAAATTTCACTGTGTATGCAAGGAGATGCTTAGTGTCCAAGAGCGCGCCTTTTGCTGAACTTAAGGTAGTGCAACTTGCCTTACATTGGTGCTTGCTGAGAGCATGGTGCTCAATAATCACCTCCAGGCCACTTAGGCTCTGTTTCTTTGTACTTAATTGGAGCTGAACCTGAAATGAACTTAATTAATTGAATATGAATACTTGTATGAGAGAAGAAATTGAGTTAGGTAACTGAACTGAAACTAAACTAAACAACTTAACTTAACTAAACTGAACATAAACTGAATTGAACTGAACTTATAACCATAGTAAAAATAATCAAAGAAAACAAGCCTTACTCCTTCCACCACCTCGAACATCCTTAGAGCAGGATTTGATACATTAAATCTGATAACTACCTTGTAGAAGTATTATGCACCATTCACTACCCAAAAACATTTTACCTGAAATTCATCTAACTATGTAAGTATGAGCGTATGAGACTCACCAAGAACATTTTTTTTTGAAAAAAATGAAGTTACTTTCAAAAAACCGCAACAAAAAAATGAAACTCAAGGTTAAATTTTGCACATATCATTGATTATTTTATTCTACTTCATGAACTTTTCATCTCCCAACTCACCCAAGCAACCCCATTGTATGTATTAAATTGAAGGCGTTTTCAATCCAATATTTTCAGCAAAAAACACTATAAACTTCAAGGCTTTTAATTTATTTTTATTGAATACAAGTTTTGTTATGGTTTCTGGGTTTAGTTCTTAAATTTTGAATTTTTTATTGTAGGTAATTATTAGTATAAAACGTTTTCGATTTTTTTGAAGTAGAAGTCTCTCAGATTCTTGTCATATGAGCTAGTTGATGGACAAAATTAGGATTTTTATTTTGGTGTTACAATATTTTCTTAAATGACATTCCTATGTTTTGGTTTTTGAACAAATATGAAAAAGCATTTATTTTTGGGATAGTTTAATCATATGTGTTATGGTGAGTTAAATGCCTAAACTTTAACTAGAGGTCCTTAAAGGTCATAAAAGTATAATGGCGGCCTTGAATGGTGAAAACTCAAAAGTTCAGGCTCCGATCACGAAATGTTTCGGATATCTGATATCCGAAAATTTTCAGATCGGATACTACATAATATCCGATATCTGATTTGTACTAATATATTTTTTAAAATATAAAATATTAAATTTTTCATGAAAAAGATATTATATTTTCGGATAATAGATAGTATCGGATATCCGATATTTGATATCCGATTCCCCGATATCCGATTTTTTCAGGATATTTTTCAGATGTCGGATATCTGAAAATTTGAAAATCGATACCGATATCCGAATTTTTCGGATCGGATATCTGATCCGAAATCCAATTCGAATCAGATATCCAAAAAAACGGATCGGATGCGGATCGAATATTCGGATTTTCGGATTTCATTCTCCGATTTGTATTAATTTGCTCACAGTTGATTTACCTACTACTAATCATACTGTTGTTAACTCCACTACTAATGCCTTTTATTTAATGAATGCTCTCTTTTTACTTAAAAAAAAAACAAAACAAAACAAATAGCTTTACTGTGGTAACCGTTATCGATCTTATAAAATTAGCAATTATATATTTAGGGTTTTTGTCCATACAAACCTTTTAAAACCAAAAAAAAATTGCGAAAATATACCTTTAAACGTTATTTGTGAAAAGAAACCAAAAACGAAAAAAATTGTAATAACAAACCCTGACTCATTGGTTGTTTGACCTTCATTGACCCACTATTTCCCACCCTATTTCCTATTTACACCTAATTCACCTCCTCTCCTCTCTCTCTCTCTCTCTCTCTCTCTCCTCTCTCCTCTCTCCTCTCTTCCTTGCTCATCTTCACCTTCAACAAACAACCACTCACTTCCACGGTTCCACCACGACACAATCGCCACCACCGCTCCAGTCACTACCGTCGTTGCACCACCACTCCAATCACTGCCGTCGCCGCACCACCGTCGTCGCACCAAAGCACCCCTTTCTCTCTCCTCCCTCGCCTAATCACTCGTTTCTCTTTCCACGCACCGCACCTCCTACCACCCCTTAGCCACCTCAAACTCCTCCCCACCCTTCAAAAACCCTCATCAACCCTCAAAACTTTCTCCCCCACCCCTCGAAAACCCCAATCAACCCCTTAAAAAACCCCCTTAATCACCCTTGAAGCCCCAATCCACTCCTCGAAAACACCCTCAACCATGAAAACCCAGATCTGGACTGGTTAGGGACGCAAGACTCACTCATGAGCCATGGCAGGGGCAGCAAGGAGCATCCACCACTATCCAAGCCAGTGGTGGTGGCCCGTGATAATGCAGTAGCATTTTTGGGACTTCTCAAGCTCGAAACCCCTTTAGCAAGGTTTTGAGCTTGTTTTTTCGTCTGATTGGTGGGGGAACGACAGCTACTATTCAAGGGGAAGAAACCACCATCCCGAGTGGTGATGGAGGAGTGAGAGAGGAAGAGAGAATAAAGTTTGGGAAGAAGAAGAAGGGAGAGTTAATGGGTTGAGTGGGGAGATAGGAAAATGAGGTGTGAAATAGAGGGTCAATGGGCTAAAAGTCAATCAAATCAAGTGATGACATTAGCGGGTTGTTATTACAAACTTTTTTTCGTTTGTTTGTTTCACAATTTTTTGGTTTTTAAAAGGTTGTTTTGACAAAAAACCTTATATTTAATTGTCATAGTTCAGTGTGGATTAAATCAAATAATCAATTGTTTATTTGTATCTTATATTTAATTTGTTGTTTGTATTGTGTAAGTGTGATTTACTGTTATTTTGTAAATGTATTTCCTTTTTTAATAAGGTTTTGTAAATGTATTTCAATGTTTATTTGTATACCCGAGAGCTCGTCGAGAACTATATTAAAAAGATTTTAATACTTTTTAGTTGTATTATTTGAAAATTTGGTTCTTATTTGTACATACTCTTTTAAATATTTTGTAATGTTAATTATTTGGTTTTAAACAAATTATTACATATTTGTTTATCACAATAGTGACTCATCAGACAAAAAATCCTGAGATCCGCCACTATAAACCACCCTCATATAGACTATCTGATCACTCTCTAGTTTCTCCTTCACAATCACAACGCACTCCTCGCTAGCAAAATTCACACTTCCTCTCTCTAAAATAGTGAACTCCCACCTTTACCCACATAACCATCATCCATACTCTTGAGAATTGTGTTTTAAGATGAATGTGTTTTATACACACATAAATAATCTAATATAGGAAACAATCTCCTACGATATAATATCCTAACAAAACTACTCACCAATCTTCCCACGATATAATGGTATAATTATTAATGCAATTTTAATTGTTTTCTTGTAATTGAAATCTACTTTTTAAAAACTCCACATAAGCTGTTTAAAAAAATTGTCAAAATGGCAATTTTGTTGCAATAATATGTACAAAATAATACGGCTAGTTATATATCTATATATAAAGTCAACACAAGTTATTTTGAACATCAAAAGTGATTAGAAACCACCCCAGTAGTTGCAGAGTCCTACCCCTTCAAATATTCAAGGCAAGTAATCTACAAACTGTTACAATAACTATTTCTTCTTTCTCATTGCATCAACATTAACACACAATTACCCAATATTGCTCAAACTCATTCCAGGGTTTGACCAGTTTGTAACATTAACATGGGACTGATGAAAAGCATATCTTCCTGTGCCATCTTCACTCATCGTCTAATTGAGAGCCAACTCGAGTTCTGAACATTGAACATTGTGGTAGACAATGATGGCATAGAGTAATCAGTTGTTGGAAGGCGACATGCCACATGATTCGACAAAAATTCGTCGAACAGCATGGATTGTTTCGACTGATGGATGTGCTCCCCTGCATCGCAAGGGACTGTGACCCTGTAACATTTGTTGATCTGTATCAGCACAAAAACATTATTAGTAATTACATTTGATGTAGCGAAAATACGAAAGTAGAATGGTTAATAAAGCAAAGCTTACGGCTTACCATAGGAATGTGCAATTGATGAGCTAAGTCTGCACTTTGATTCATACAGTAATCTTAGAAAGCAGGAATGGCCGTTTATGATTTCATCCCACTTCTTACGTGTGACCTTGAAATCTACAATTGATACACATAAATGAAAGTTATTTCAATGATTTTCCTAGAATCACCTTTGAGAAATGAAGATTTTATTTTTTTTTGATGCACAGTAGCCATAAACAAATAGTAAACTCACACGACGAAGTTTGGATTGATCACTATGATATTGCGTGACTAAATCCTTCACTTTGTGAATTCGTTCTTCCTTCAATCTTGTATGAATCTTCCCGCTTTTGCCTATCCAACATAAGCGCCAAACTTCGTCGTCAGGGATGGAATGTCATGCTTTCTCATAGGCTGTGTAACAACATATATATGATCAACATTATTTGATCCTAATCCTCAAGAGTACATATATTATGCATTGCTTAATTAATTGAATTGAGAAACACTTACTTCACTCGACGATCCTTCACTCGAAAAGGATTACTAACCGCTTCCATGACTTGGTCTGTTCACCAACTAGTTAGCCCCGAACCTAAACATCTTGCTTCTTCACCCAACACGAACATATCAGTGAAGCAAACTCATCAACGAGGCCAATCCATTGCGTAAGGAATCGTACATTGTCCAACAACAATGTCTTTTGTTATGCCTCTCGCGTAACTATACTTCCATTGAAGTCCCTCTTTGTCCATTCCTCGAGTTGTTCTGCCTTAAAATGGCCATGAAGAGCAACAATTTCAACCTTTTTCGACGATAAGGGACCATCAGTGATTACTTGCTTAGAAACAACATCAAGTAATCGTATTTTAAGAGGTGCAAGTCCCTTAGCTCCTAGATTGTTCCCTGTGAAGAATTTTCTAGGTAACTTGCCTTCAAACTCCAACTTATACTTTCTCGATTCAAATGGCTCAACACGAGTTGTTGAGAAAGACCTGTGACATGTTGAAGTTATGAGCCTAATAAGCTAATCATATCAAAATGGCAAAAACCGATGCAATTGTAAATTCCTAATCAATCCACTGGTTTTTATCAAGTCATAGTGAAGACCGTTTTTTTAATAAAACCACCACTTAGAGTGGACACTTGAATTGGCATTTCCCGTAATTTAAGATTAAGAAGATGGGGAGGGTGATCTTTTCAGAAGGAGGCTTGAGGTGATAATGTGGTATTGTGGTTTAACCACCATCACATATTTTAGTAAATTGATTAAGCACCCCTCCAATACAATAGTTTAAAAAACATTCAAATTTTTGAATTGAATTGAATTGACACATCAACATCATTTGAAAGCTCCAACTGATAAAAAGGACTCAATTATGATCGACCTTCCAAAATCAAGAATGAATAAGCTAATTATTTTTTTTAATATATCATAACAATGTCAACTTTAAGGGGTGTTTTATAAAAAACGGTATTCAAGATGACTTGTATTCTAAAAATAGTTTCCATTATTTGAGATTGTATTTAGTTACTCAACAATTGAGATCATTCTAATTTAAAAAAAAAAAACACCTAAAGTTTGCACCGCTATGAAATAATCAATAGTTGAGACTCTTTTTAGAAAGCGGACCAAAATTTTGATTGTTTTTATCGATTTTTCCTATACTTTTAGTAAGATATTTCATACTACTTAAACATATCGGATCTTTAAAAACTACCGGTAAATAATTATGATTGTACTCCCTTAATTCCATAATGATTTGTGCACTTTTTTTTTCATTTGATCGTTCCATAATGATTTATACATTGTGTTTTGTTTTATTTTTGGACATGTTTTTACTACAGAGTATTTTTTAATAGAATAGACCTAGTGATTTCCCTTATTTACGCATTCTTTCTCCAATTTATTTTTGGTTTTTTGACCCTACCCTCATTATAATAATTATTATTAATTTTCCCCCCATATATTTTATGCACAAAATATTATATATGGAACATATGAAGTATAAACAACACGTGAAAATGAAATAAGTGACCTGAAATCGGATATGACCCCGTATATTCTATGCACAAAACATTATGGAAGCGAATGAAGTATTTAAAAACAAAATAAAGGTGAAAATGAAATAAGTGACCTGGATGGGGATATGGAAGAGTGTTGAATTGCATGCTCCACTCCTTGTCGGACCTATTACAATCGTGAAAACAATTTTAGTATGATACCACTTACCACTTACGTTCATGAATCATGGACCCACTTTCGAGGTCCATTACAAGTTTACAACTACTCCCTCCGTTTCATGAAGTTTATGTCACATTCGTTTATTTCACTATTCACAAATGAAGATAATCTTGTAAATAATTATCAAGGTATAGTTATAAATATAGTCATGTGGGGTCTTGTTTGATTCGTATTAATGAATAAATTATTAATATTTAATTATTTCAATTTTCACAAATGTGTAACTAAATATATAAACGATACAAAACATGCATTGAGAAGCGTATAAATAGTAACTGACAGCATCTTCATTTTATTTTCATCTTATGTTTTTTAATTGTTCTTACCTTCTTCTGCTTGTTACGTTCGAAGGTCATGTATATGTAGCTTATTTTTTGTTTTCTATTAGATAGATGCAATAAAAAAAAAAAGAAAAAAAGAGTTGGCGGGTTCCTAAATAAGATTTTGCTAACTTGTGATTGTATAAATTGAATACATATAAAGACAGGGAGAAATTGTTAGGAATATTCATCCTAATTAATATAAGTCCCAAATGGAAAGAATTTCAAGAGYTCAAAATCAAAGTCACTTGTGTTTGACCAAAAATATACAATATTGTACATAGTATGATAGTACTAGTTTCTAGTTCGAATTTTTAAATTAAAATTGAATACTCTCGGATCCTCACTTTTTTAAGACAGTTTGATCGAACTGACAGATCGAGTCATAAATATCACCTCCAAGACCTATAGAAATAAATCAAATAATAACACCTAAAAAAACAATTTACCAATATCAAGTTAAATAATCACAACTTTTTTAACACAAGGAACAGAGGCCACGCGGAACTTTTGATGTAAGGGTGAGGCACTGAGGCCCTTTGTTTTTGTAGGATCTTATAGATGCGAATTTAGCGGAATTTCAGGAAAACGATTTCCTAACATCTATATCAGGATCATATTCACAAACAAACATATGAATCATATAATAAAGTGGATTCTAATATACAACCTTTGTAGCGTGAAATCCACAAGTATTCTGCAAAAGATAATCTCGAGAGCCCAAATGTTGCTCCTCTACTTAGTCCACCAGAATCAATTGAACACAACGTTTGCTAGAACGGAAGAGATGACTCTTGCTTTTACTGGTTTCCAATTAAGAGAGAATGATGGGAGAGTTGAAATATTCTGAATACTGTTAAACAAACTCCGTTATCTTTCTCTCTTTACGATATTATATCTTTATATATAATATCAGTAATCTAGGTCAAAGAATCTGATTCTTTTGTTAACCTAATTGATTACTGACTCATACCTTTTATGGCCCGTGTATTATATCGTTCAACTGATTCTTTTGTGTGACCTTATAGGATTAATTAATTAGCTGTCGTCCAATCAATATGGACCCACCAATTATATTATTCTCTAGCAAGTAAATATAATTACTAATAATAATTAACTTTATTATCTTCATAAAATACCTATATATATATATTTAGTAATTGTCGAAATGTCTAAGGACATATTCCTCAGTTTTGTCACTAAAACCTTTTTGTTTTTTGAGGGTTTTTATTTATTTGTTTATTATGGAACAAAACAATATAAAAATTGATAACGTTCAATTTTTTATTTATTTAGATGTTACTTATCTAATTTTCTCGTAAGCTACTCGTAAAAAAAAATAAAAAAAAAATAAAAAAACTTTTTTCGTAAGTAATGAAATTACAATTATTATCCTTCTCTCAAATCTTAAAGGCCAAGGTTAGATATCTAACTATCCCAATAACTAGAATTAACTACCCCCGGACTCGTTGGGCGGTTGAGCCGATTGCCGAACCACCTTTACACACATCAGAACCACCTGAAACGGCGGCTGGTGACAACAAGCCAGGGATGGCGCAGCAAATCTAATCAGACAGAGTGTGGTGGTCCACTGTCTGCTTCCGAGAGATGTGGAACTTTATGCAGTTTGATAAATGATTAAAAAAACAGTACGCCTAATATAAATAAATAATGAAAGCATAATGACAAGAGAATTTATGTTTGTATTCATGATACTGTAAATGATTAAAATCCATTAAATACTAGGAAAAAAGAGCACATCAGATCACACGCCAAAAAGAGATAATCAGAATATTCAGATAAAAACATTTGTCGTACGTACATTTCCCGAATTTTTTCTCCAATAACCGACCACAATTATTTGCACCCATGATTTGTCCTTCAACAAAACCTGCATCAATTTCATTTTCATTATAATATAATATAATATAATATTAATATAATAAAATATGTCTGATTATTTTTTTTTAAAAAAAATCCACTAGTTGAGCTTGTTTGTGACTTACATTGAGAGCTTAAGTGCTGATTAAGTTGTAGAGGGCGGCTGAGATGGTGGTGGGTTTTGGACCATGACGTCCCCCTCTTCGCCAACACCGCCAGTAAACCATAACCATTGTTAATTGCCATATACTTGTTGGAGTGGTTACAAGTGAAATGAGTGATACTAAGTTGAGGATGAAAATGATCAAGTGAAATATACGAAGTAATGTTAGTAACTAGCTTAGGGTTTAAAAGCAAGAAAGGTCGTAGGACGAAATCAGGTGAAATGAGTGCTAAGTAAGGTAGGTAACTACTCGTGGAAGCTTGCTATGAGGGTGATTGGATTATTATAGCACTTTGGCTAATTGGCACCAAAAGTCAAATATGTCATGCGTGCTTATGAAATGCTAGTTTACATTTTGGTACCTATATATGCCAATCTAAGGGTTCATCGCATAGTAAAGAAGATTTTGCTTACATGTTATCCAATTTTATTATTTTTCGAAATATGTAATTTGAGTTACAATATAATTAATGGGTGTCAAAGTTAAATCTTGAATATCGTGTAAATAATATGATGCATGTAATTTGGAACAGAGAGAGTATTTAATATGATTGTTATGAGCTTACTCGCTCTTTAATCTTTACTCATTCATTCTTTCTTTTTTAAGATGTGGCACTTTCCATTTAAGAATGTTTTAAGGCATGTTCAATGTTGTAGCTAGGGACTTGCTTGTAATTTCCAAAGTTCCTAGCTACTAGCTTGACCATTGAAGAAATGGACAACTTCAATAGTTTAGTTGTTATTTTTTTCCAATATTAAATACTAGTTTATGTGCACGCGATGCGTGCTTAGAGTATAAAATTGTAATATTAAAAATGATTATTAGAATGTATTAAATTAAATGTTTATAAAATTACAATCAATTTATCTAAATTGTAATTAGTTGTAAATAAATGTAACATGAAATTCAATATTATACCATATGTTTTTCAATTCCAATTGGACTAATGTTCATTGATTTAGCTTTTGTAATAATTAAGTCACATAATAAATGAAATTTCGATTTTAAATCTCATAATAAGTAAAAGGGTAGTTTAGGCACGCACTTCAATTCAAAAATTCATTAAGGTTATAAAGTCATTTAGAGGGGACACCATCTTCCTCCCCCTTCCCTTATATAATAGAGATCTTTTATGCCTCATTTATTTCATTTTTCCTAGGGAAAAATCATTCAATTATAATTAGTAAATTTTGATTACTTCATTATTTAATTAGAAAATATATAATACTTCGTATATAAAATAGTCAAAAAGATTTACTACGGGAGTAAAATTCTTTTAAAGTTTAACTTTATTAATATTCAGTTTTATCTCTATATTATATAAGTCAAGGGAGCAATGATGTCTCCTATTAAAAGACGTAAACACCCTTAATGATGTAAAGACTTAATTACCCTTAATTAAAAAATAATAAATTCTCTTTGTTTACTTTTCATACTACTTCTCCAATAATAAAAAAAGTATATTGACTAATTTTTTCCATGAATAAAAAGAAAAATTTTAATTAATTAGTGTAAACATTCAAATAAAATACATAATTACATTGACTATTTTGAAAAAACTTTAATTAATTAGTATGAAAAAACTCAAATATAATTACATTAATTACATGGACTATATTTTCACATGAAGCCGTTAATCATTGCAAATTATTGTTAAAATCATATTGAATTCAATATCTATATATTTATTATGTATTTCAATATTTTCTATTTGTATGTCAATGTAAGTAATCTTTTAATCTCTTTGTCAAAGATTCAGTTGAAAGAAAAATTACATCGAAATTTGAAAACTATAAAACTCACCACCATTGTTAATTTGAAAACTGTACCCATTACATGATTTTTTTAATTGATATTTGTTTAATATAAATTTTTAAACTGATCGCACGCATCGCGTGCTTATAGTGCTAGTAATTTATATGTAAGGGATTAGAACCTAACAATCACAATTCGGATATAAGCAATAAAGAAAAACAATAATAAATCACACCAGAAATTTAACGTGGGAAAACCCTATCCGGGAAAAAACCACCAACGACGACGAGCAAATTTTCACTATAATGGGGAAAGATAAAAAGAATCCTCAAACGACACAATTGAACAAGGAGGAAAGGAGTATAAAATACTCTAGGTTCTCTCTACGATGAAGTGAAAATAATTTTGAATATGAGTGAATTATTGGAATTAATTCAAAATCATGAAGTCTCGTAGAAAAAATGTTTGCTGCGGCTTGCGACTTCCGGCTTTCGAAATCATGCGTGAAAGCAACATTGCAAATAATACATGGGCCTTGATGCTTGATAAACACCAAGCCCACCAAAAAATAAGATGTCACGCAAACAGTAAACAGTAAATGGATTTCACACTTTGAAACTCCAACACAGCAAACACCGCAACGAGCTTGCGGTTTGACATACGAGACCGCAACTCTTTGGCGGTTTCCAAATTTGAGTCACAAACTCAACATTATAAAATATGTAATTTGAGTATAAAACATATTAATGGTCAAAGTTAAATCTTAAATATCATGTAAAATGATCGATACTTCCTCCATTCTCATTTGTTTGTCTTGTTAGAAATAGGGAGGAGAATTAAGAAAAGTGAATATTTAATTAATGGAATGTGTTAATTTAATAAGATTTTTACTTGAAAATATACTTATTGACTTTTTTTTTGGTAGAATGGGAAAAGGAAATAAATGTGTGTTGCAAAGTGAATTTTTAAAAGTAATCTAGATAGTTGTAAAATATGATAGAAGAAAAAATAATAAATATGATTCAATTTACCATGGAAAAGGTGGATAAAATTGGAGTGAAAAATAGAAAAGATTTCAAACAAAATAAATATTTAGGAATTTTATTTCGAAAACAAGACAAAAAAAGGAATTGGAGGGAGTATGATGCAAGTAATTTGAAAAAGAGAAATTATTTAATATGGTTGCACTTAGCTTACTCGACTCGTTAGTCTTTACTCTTTACTCATACTTCTAATGTCCTTTTTAAACGTGAGTACCTGACACTTTCCACTAAAAATRTTTTAAATTAGTTGTGACACTTTGTTTTAATCGATCTTCTTTCTATCTCTTCCAATCATGTGAGCTCGCCCCCATGAATTTTTCCGTACATTATTATTATAGAAGTTTGGGGAGAGATTAATAAAAAACGGAAAGGGTAATTAGTAAGTTCATACACTACTAGATTTTTTTAACGACATCTTCAAAATAGTTCAAGAACGTCAACTACAATAAACATCGAACGAAACATAAATTCTATTTCAATGTAACTAGTGGGTTGAGCAAGACCGGGTACCCGGTC
>SNQN01007080.1:12919-23206 GCA_008642245.1 Bassia scoparia
GGTGGAACCGGAACCGACCGGTTCCTGATAATTGGAATCGGAATCGGTTCCAAAAATTTTGGAACCGGAACCGTTGGGAACCGGTTACCCGGTTAGATTTTTTAAAAAATAAAAATAAGTAAAAGACAAAGATTATCCTAGCTAATTTCATACTTGTATATGTGTATTTGGCCACAAAAACACAATGCTTTATACAATAGTATTTCAAGTTTCTATAGTTTATTTAATTTGGGTTTTTTTACCTTAACAAATGTATTTTAATAAATTCAAAAGTCAAAACTCATAACCAGTTACTTGGTACTGGTTATAAAACCGGTGGTGCCGGATACCCGGTACCGGAACCGGTTCCAAAATTTTTGTACCCGGAACCGGAACCGATCACCACCGGTTCCTCATTTTTGGAACCGGAACCGGTACCGATCCAACCGGTTCTAGGTACCGGCCCGGGTACCCACTAACTACAGTTGCAACTAAAATTAGACATTGAAAAATATCCTCGTGTTTTACAACACTGTCTTTAGCTACTACAAGGGGGCCTAGCTAGCGATTCTTTGTAGTTTTTTAATGTCAAAAAAAATCACTAAAGGGTACAAACCCTAGATCTCATGAAAGGGGAACAAATCCTAAATCCCACAATAGGGGAACAAAACTTAAATCGAATTATAGGAAATTGACTATTATTGATAAACAAAAACATATAAAGGAATTAAAACTAGAAAAATTAACCATAAGTGTTGGAAATAGAGAGGAAATTTGGCTTATTTCGGGCGTTATGAATAATTTAAATTGAACCCTAACAAAGAGAAGGGGGAGAGTAGAGATTGAGTCGGGTCTGGGTTGGGTCCATCCAAACCCAAGTCTCGACCTATTTATTGTGATCCAGATCCGCAGGGTCTGAAATTTTTAGACCTGGACCCTATGTGTTTTGTGTGTTTATGGGTCCTTACATAGTCCCAAATGGGTCTTTATTTCTTAATTTTATGTTTAATTCGAACATTTTGATTCAATTAATTATTTTGCCCTATTTTATATGTTCATACTTGTGACGATTGTCGCTTAAATATAAAAATGTCTCATAAAACCTTAACATAGTACAAACCATTACAAATAAATTAAGAGTGTTCAATTCTATAAAAAGAGAGAGATGGTATTGCCTCAACCCAACTTATACTTTCTTCGATTCAAATGCCAACCACGAGTTGGTTGAGAGACTGTGACAGGTGTTCGAAGTTAATGAGCCTAATAGCTAATCATATCAAAATGGCATAAAAACCGATTAATTGTAAATTCTAATCAAATCCATTGTTTTTATCAATCATTAGTGAAAAACCCATTTTTTAATAAAACCACCACTAGATGGACACTTGAATTGGCATTTCCCGTTAATTTAAGATTAAGAATGATTATGGGGAGTGTGTGATCTTTCAGAAGGAGGCTTGAGGTGATAATGGTGTGATTGTAACCACCATCACATATTTTAGTAGATTGATTAAAGCACCCCTTCCAATAGCAATAGTTTATAAAACATTTCAAATTTTTGAATTGAAATTGATTTGAACAGTCAACATCATCTTGAAAGCTCCAATGATTAAAAAGGACTCAATTATGATCGACCTCGAAAAATCAAGAATTGAATAAGCTAATTAATTTTTTTAATAAGCAATAACAAGCAACTTTAATGGGTGTTTATAAAAAAAACCGGTCTTCACGATGTTTCCATTATTTGATGATGGATTTGAAAATACCCTCAACAATTGGGGAATCATCTAATTTTTTTTCTTTTTTTTGAAAAAACTACCTAAAATTGCAAACCGATGAAATAATCATAGTTGAGACTCTTTTCAGAACGGACCAATGAAACTTGTTTTTAATTCGATTTTCCTGCACTTTTAGTAAAAGATATTTCCATACACGTAAACGTATCGATCTTTAAAAAATTACATGTAATCATGATTGTACTCCCTTAATTCCAATCATTATTTGTGCACATTTTCATTTTGATCGTTCATAATGGTTTATATTTGTTTTTATTCTTTTTGGAGCATTTTTACATTTTTAATAGGATAGCAAAAACCCGAATTCCCTATTTACGCTTCTTCTCGCAATTTTTTTTGTTTTTTAACCCTACTACCCTCATTATAATAAATTATCGTAATCCTTTTTCTTCACCAAATATTTTATACCAAAATTTTATATATGGAACAAATGAAGTATTAAAACAACACGTAAAACTGAAATAAATTTGGACCTGAAATTGGATATGGCCCATATATATATTTTATGCACAAAATTATTATGAAGCGGGGAAGTATTTAATTAAAAACAAAATAATGGTGAAATGAGAATTGGGACCCTGGAAGAGATATGGAAGAGTGTTGAATTGCATGCCTCACTCCTTGTCGGAGCCTATTACAAGTGAAAAACAATTTAGTATGATACCACTTACCACTAACGTTCAGAATAATGACACACGTCGACGTCCATTACAGTTTACAACCGGAGTAATATTATAGAAAAGATATATGTAGCCCTAAGGTGCATATAAGTATATAATTCTGCTTAAATGGTAAGTATTTATAGATTATGTTAAAATGCAACAGAATTTGATGTCATAAAATGTTACTTTTGGAAACCTTCCAATTTTTTGACTTGTATATGCTAGCCCTAAGGGTTGTATATATCATAACCCATATTTATAAGCAACTTTTTTATTTCGCAAAAAAATCAAACGACAAAATTATAGTAACACATTTAATCACAAATCGTTTTCTTTTCAATCTTAGTTTTTAATTGTTTTTATCGTTCTTCTGCTTGTTACGTTCGAAGGTCATATAGATGCTTGTTTTGGTTCTATAGATAGATGCAATAAAAAAATAAAAGAATAAAAAGATGTTGGCGGTTCCCTAAATAAGATTTTGTTACTTGTCGATTGTATAAATTGAAACTATAAAGACAGGGAAAAATTGTTAGGAATATTCATCCTAATTAATATAAGTCCCAAATGGAATAGAATTTCAAAGACTCAAAATCAAAGTCACTTGTGTTTGACCAAGAAAAACACGAACATTGTACAGTAGTATGATAGTACTAGTTTTTTTTAGTTCAAATTTTAAAACTAAAATTGAATATTTTGGATCCTTACTTTTTTTAAGAACAGGTTTGAATCGAACCTGCAGATCGAGTCATAAATGATCACCTCCAAGACTATAGAAAAAATCAAAATAATAACACCCTAAAAAAACATTTACCAAGTAATCAAGTTAAATAATCACAACTTTTTTTAAACACAAGGAACAGAGGCACGCGGAACTTTTGGATTAAGGGTGAGGCACTGAGGCCCTTTGTTTTTTTGTAGGACTATAGATGCGAATTAGCGGAATTTCAGGAAACGATTTTCCAACATCTATATCAGGATCATATTCACAAACAAACATATGAAGTCATATAATAAGGGTGGTGGGATCATATATACAACTCTTTGATAAGCGTGAACATCCACAAGTAAATTGCGGAAAAGATAATCTCGAGAGCTCCAAATGTTGCTCCTCTAACTTAGTCCAACCAGAATTCAATTGAACACCAACGTTTGCTAGAAGGAAGAGATAAGCTCTTGCTTTTACTGGTTTCCAATTAAGAGAGAATGATGGAGAGAGTTTGAAATATTCTGAAATACTGGTAAACAACTCCGTTATCTTGCTCTCTTTTACTGATATTATATCTTAAATATATAAATATCAGTATCTAGGCAAAGAATTGATTCTTTGTAACTAATGGTTATCTGACTCATACCTTTTAGGCCCGTGTATTATATCGTCAACTGATTCTTTGTTGTGACCTTATAGGGATTAATATATTAGCTGGTCGTTCCAATCAATATGGACCCCACCCAATTATATTTATGCTCCCTAAGCAAGTAAATATAATTCTAATAATGAAAAGCTTTATTATCTTCATAAATACCTATTATATATTATATTTAGTAATTGTCGGAAATGTCTAAGGACATATCCTGTCAGTTTTGTCACTAAAACCTTTTTGTTTTTTTGAGGGGTTTTTATTCTTTTTTTGTTTAATTGAAACAAAACAATATAATAAATTATAACAGTTCAACTTTTTATTTATTTAGAGTGTTACCTACTAATTTCCTCTAAGCTACTCGTGAAAAAAATAAAAAAAAATAAAAAGAAACTTTTTTCGTAGTAAGAATTACAATTATAGTCCTTCATCTCCAAATTGTAAAGGCCAAGGTTGATATCTAACTATCCAATAACTAGAAATTTAACGAACCCCCCGGACTCGTTGGGCGTTGAAGCCGATTGCCGGAACCACCTTACACACATCAGACCACACTGAAACGGCGGCTGGTGACTAACAAGGCCAGGGGATTGGGCGCAGCAAATCTTAATCAGACAGAGTGGTGGTGGTCCACTGGTCTGCTTCCGAGGAGATTGGAACTTTTATCAGTTTGATAAATGATTAAAAAACAGTACGCCTAATATAAAATAAATAATGAAAGCATAATGAAAGAGAATTTATGTTTGGTATTCAGAATACTTAAATGATAAAATCCATTAAATACAGGAAAAAAGAAGCAGCATCGATCACACGCCAAACAAAGAAGATAATCATGTAATATTCAGATTAAAACCATTTGTCGTACGTACCATTCCCCCCCGAATTTTATTCTCCAATAAAGCGACACAATTATTGCACCCTGATTTGTCCTTCAAGAAAACTGCATCATTTCATTTTCATTATAATATAATATATAAATATATTGTAAAATATGTCCTGATTCTTTTTTTTTTTTAAAAAAAAAGCCAACTAGTAATCTTGTTTGTGACCTTACATTGAGAGCTTAAGTTGCTGATAAGTTGTAGGGAGGGGCGGCTGAATGGTGGTGGTTTTGGACCAAGACTCCCCCTCTTCGCCAACGACCGCCAGTAAGAACCATAACCATTGTTAAATTGCCCATTAATAGCTGTTGGTAGTGGTTACTAGTGAAATGAAGTGATACTAAGTTGAGGATGAAAATTGATCAAGTGAAAATATACGAAGGTAATGTTAGAAACTAGCTTAGTGGTTAATATAAACCAGAAAGGTAGTAGGACGAAATTCAGTGTGAAGAGTGCAAGTAAGGTAGGTAACTTACGGAAGCTTGCGATGAGGGTGATTGGATTATTATAGCACTTTGGCTAATTGGCACCTAAAGTCAATATGTCATGCGTGCTAATGAAAAATGGCTAGTTTACCATTTTGGTGACCTATATATGCTCAATGCTAAGGGGTTCATCGCATTTAGTACAATGAAGATTCTTGCTACATGCAGTCTTAATCCAATTTTATAATGATGTTTCCGAAAATATGTAATTATCGAAGGTATTATACACATAAATATTCGAGCTAGGCGGATGATCAAAGAGACTATTAACATCCTTTTGAATGATCGATGTAGAGAATATACATGGATGGGGAGTGGCACTGCTCTAATTTTCGTGAACAACAGAGAGAGTAATTCTCAACGGATGAGGACGGTTTCATGACGAAGCCTTGACCGCTCCTTTACTAATCTTGTTATACTCACACTTCATTTCTTTTATTTGTTAAAAGGATGTAGCACCCATCTTCCATTTAACGGAAACCTCGTTTACTCGAGCGCATGTGGGGGTCAACACTGGGTGTCAGCTAAGGCACTGCTTGTAATATTTCCCATAAAGTTCCTGAGGCTAACCCTACCTTTGACACCCATTGACAGAGAATGCGACGAATGGACAAGGCAGCCACAATACGTAGCCTTTGTATCTATATATGGTTTCAACAATATATAAGATTACTTAGTTTTAATAGTGCACATGGCAATCAGAGCCCTTGCCGGATGCGTGCTACTTGAGACGTCATTAGAACCATTGTAATCTTAAATGAATCTGATTATATACGCAAATGTGTATTGGACAAATATTAGAAATGTAGCTATAACTGACATAGCACAATACAATTTTATCTAAATTGTCAATTAGTTTGTAAATAATATTTAACATGAAATTCAATATTATATTGCCATAATATGGTTTTCAATCCAATTTGAACTAAATGTTCAATCCTGATTTAGCTTGTCTGTAATAAATTAGTCAATAATAAATAAATTTCGATTTTTAAATCTCCATAAATAAGTAAATAGGGTAGTTTTAGGCACGCACTCAATTCAAAATTCATTAAGGTTTATAAAGGCATTTAAGAGGGGGACACCAACTTCCTCCCCCTTCCCTTTATATAATAGAGATCTTTTATGCCTTCATTTTTCCATTTTCCGAGGGAAAATCATTCAATGTATAATTAAGTTAAATTTTGATTAACTTATTTATCTGAAATGTAGAAGATATATAATACTCGTATATAAAATAGCATATAGAAATTTTAACTACGGAGTAAAATTCTTTTAAATGTAACTTATTAAATCATTTTATCTCTATTATTATATAAGTTCAAGGGAAGCAATGGATGTCTCCTATAAAAGACGTAAACACCCCTTAAGATGTAAAGACTTAATTACCTCTTAATTAAAAATAATAAATTCTCTTTGTTTTTTACTTTCATACTACTTCCGTCCCAATATAAAAAAGATATTGACTAATTTTTTCATGAATAAAAAGAAATTTTAATAATTAGTGGTAAAACATTCAAAAAAAATAACATTAATTACATTTGAACTATTTTTTTGAAAAACTTTAATTAATTATATGAAAAAACCAAATATAATTGACATTAATTACATGACTAATATATTTTCACATGAAAGCCGTTAATCAATTGCAATTATTTGAAAATCATATTGAATTCAATAATCTAATATATTTATATGTATTTCAATATTTCCTATTTGTAATGTCAATTGTAAAGTATACCTTTATCTCTTTGTCAAAGAATTCAGTTGAAAAGAAAAAATACATCGAAAATTTGAAAAGATCAATAATCTACCACCATTGTTAATTTGAAACTGTATACCCATTACATGATTTTTTTAATTTGAAATATTTGTTTAGATATAAATGTTTAAATCTGATCGCACAGCATTTCGCCGGTGCTTATAGGAGTAATTTTTATACTGTAAGGGATTAAGCTAACGAAATCAAATCGATAAAAGCCATAAGAAACAATAAAATAATCACAGACCAAGAATTAACGGGGAAACCCATCCGGGAAAAAAACCCACCAAGACGACTGAGCAAAATTTCAACTATAAATGGGAAAGAAGTAAAAGATATCCTCAAAACGGACACAATTGAACACAAAGGAGGAAAAAGGAGTATAACAATACTTAGGGTTCTCGTCCTAGCAATGAAGTGAAAATAATTTTGAATGTGAGTGAATATTGGATTAAGTTCAAAATAATGAAGTTCTCGTAGAAAAATATGCTTGCCTGCGGGCTTGCGGTCTGCCGACTGTCCGGCTTTCCGAAATCTATGCGAAAAGCAACATTGCAAATAATACATGGGCTTGAGCTTGATAAACACCAGCCCACCAAAAAATAAGATGTCACGCACGCAACAAAACAGTAAAATGGATTTCACAACTTGAACTCCAACACAGCAAACACCCGCATACGGACTGCGGTTTTGACATACGAGACGTGCAAACTTTTGGGCGGTTTCCCAAAATTTGAGAGTCCACAAAGCTCAACATTTTAAATTGTAAATTTGATATAAATATTAATGTCAAAGTGAAATCTTAAATATTCGTGTAAATGATTCGTACTTCTCCATTCTCTCTTTTGTTTGTCTTGTTAGGGGTAGTTGATGTTTGTTGTGAGTTGATTGTAAGTTGTTTAAGAACAAGTGAATATTTAATTATGAATGTGTTAAATTTAATAAAGTATTTTTACTTGAAAATATTACTTATTGACTTTTTTTTGGTAGTAAATGGGAAGGAAAATAGAATGGTGTTGTGAAATTGATATTTTAAAAGCTAATCTAAGATAGTTGTAAAATATGATAGAGAAAAATAATACAATATGATCAATTTACCTGAAGTGGATAAAAATTTGGATGAAAATAGAAAAGATTCAAACAAAAAAATAGATTAGGAAATTTTATTTCGAAAACAAGACAATAAAAAGGAATTGGGGGAGTATGATGCAAGTAATTTGAAAAAGGAGGATTATTTAATCAATGGTTGCACTTAGCCTTCACCGAGCTCGTTAGGTTCTTTACTCTTTACTTCCTCTATCTAATTCCTTTTTAAACGTGAAGTTACCTGACATTCTTTTTTCTCACCTAAAATTTTATTATTATTTTTGTTGTTTGACACTTGTTTGAATTCGATTCTCTTCTATCCTCCAATCAGTGAGAAATCGCCCCCAGATATTCCGTAAATTATTTATATGAACGTTGGGGGAGAATTATAAAACTGAAAGGGAATTAGTTAAGTTCATAACACTACTATATTTAACAGACATCTTTCAAAAAATAGTTCAAGAACGTCAAATACACTAAACATCGAGAACGACAACACAAATCTATTTCAATGTAACTACAAAATGCGCAAGTAAAATAGACATTGAATATACCCCGTGTTTTACAACGCTGTCTTTAGTCTTTACTACAAGGGCCTAGCTTAGCGATTTCTTGGGTAGTTTTTTAATGTGCATTATATAAATCGCGAGAAGGGTACATAACCCTTTAGTTATTCTTCTATTGTATTAAGTGGGAACATTTAATCTTTCTTAAATTCTTTCTCACATATTATGGTTGAACAAAAACTAAATCGAATTATAGGAAATTGACTATTAGTGAAACAAAAACATATAAAGGAATGTAAAACGTAGAAACAATTAAACCATAAAGTGTTGGAAATAGGAGGAAATTTGGCTTTTTTTTCGGGCGTTAATAATAATTAAATTGAACCTAAAAAGAAGAAGGGAGAGTAAAGATTGAGTCGGGTCGGGTTTGGGTCCATCCAGACCAAGTCTCGACTATTATTGTACTCAGACCGCTGGGTCGAAATTTTTAGACCCCGGACCCTATGTGTCTTGTATGCCATGGGTTCCTACATGGTCCCTGAAAATGGTCTTTAGTTTCTTAATTTTATGTTTAATTCGAACATTTTGATTCAATTAAATTATTTTGCCCTGGATTTATATGTTCATACTTGTGAGACTGTCGTTAAATAAAAAATATCTCATAAAACCTCTAACAAGTACAAACCATACAAAATAAATTTAAGAGTGTTCCTATAAAATAACCAAACTTCAAAGTTACAACTACAAGAGTATAAGACAAGAGAAGCAGATGGCATAAGATTTTTGGTTTAGATAATGAAAAAAAAAAACAGTTTGTGTAATCATAGTAATAAAATTAGGGCTTAGAAAATACAAAATAAAGAAAAATCATTTTTTTAATTAAATGAGTCATGGCTCTGGGATAAACTTTTTGGCTAGACCCGACCTATGTTTCCAATAGGTCTAAAAATTGTCTAGACTCATACCCTTAAAGTGGGTTTGGGTCAGGTCCAGATCCATTGCATCTCTAGGTGAGAGGCCGCATAGAGGCTTTTTTTTACTAACCCAAGTAACCTCCGTAGTTAGTTATTTAATACGAGTACTAAAGATTAGTCATGGTGCTGATGCCGGTTTTAAAATAATTTATTAATTTGTTTTTAAAATTTTGGTGATTAATTTAAAATAGGCTAAATATTTTTTTTTAAAAAAAATTCACTCGTCGATTTACGGTTTAGTATAATACTTTACCATTTATAATAACAAAATTTATTTCCGTATAAAATAAGCTTTATAGGATAAGATTGGAGGTTGTTGGTAGATTGATCTGAATTATGTATGGTATAATTGTTATTTTGTTGGAGATTTAATTAAATATAATATTATGTTCAATAAAATAAAGAGATTGTAGAATAAAAAAATTATGTGTTCGTTTTCTAAGTACGAATTAATTATTTCATTATAATTTTTGATAAATTATTTTATTTATTATTTTTAGATGTCGCATAATATTTTTTTTAGAGATTGATAAGAGATTATAGATAATGATATTTAATGGTTCATCACTCGATTCAAGTGCTTTTGACGGTGATTTTTTTAATTAGTAGTCGACCGCGCTACGTGTGGCCTCCAAATAACAATCAGCTTTTATGATTTATTAGATTTAGATTATAGATTGAGCAAATATTACCTTTCCTAAATTTTTTTTCAAAAATCCCATAATTTCACTAGTGTTATTCTATATCAAAGTATAAACAAATCATCACACTAAATTTTTTCCAAAATCAATTTATTAC
>SNQN01007081.1:0-23608 GCA_008642245.1 Bassia scoparia
ATATGAAAATAATATATCGAAGGAACAGATTGTCAACCTCTAACGTTACCCGTGGATTACTATTTAACAAAAATTTAAGAATAAAAAAATAATAATAAAGATTCTATTGTAAACTTTATTTGACACTCCGTAATCTGAAAGTCCAAGGCAAATAAATCTCGTACAATACAACATTTTATATGGATTTCATCTCCTTGTCCATGTCATTCACAATTTTACAGATGATAACGCAGTGCACACATGGGGGTAGGGCCACCGTGAAGGTACAACTTACAACTTACAAGTTACAAGTAACAAAAGTTGCAAAAGGTGAAGCATCGTATATGCCTAGGATTCAATGAGAAAAATCCTTAAAATGAGAAGTGTAAGAAACAATTTTGATCGTTAATTTTTTAGATGGACGACCATGATATGCATAAATTTAGTAGTAAATCTGCAAATTTTTGTACATAAATATGCATATTAATTTGGTTTTTGCACATTCACTGGAAAATTTGTGTACAGTTATGTACTTCGTTCGTTTAAAATTAAACGAAACAAAACAAATTTTACGTATTTCAAGGTTGAATTTTAACAAATGAKCAAATTAATTAAAATAATTTTAACACAAAAAAGTTATAATCTCATTCTTCATTGTGTTAAAATTATTTTAAATAATTTACTTGTTTACATGGTTAAAACTCAACTTCGAATTAATTGAATAATTTTAACACATAATTTGCTTGATTACTCCGCATTATAATTTAACAAATTAGACGTTATATATGTGGAGAACCATATACACCAATAACACCATACACTCAAACAGTGGGTTGGGTACTTGGGTTTGTTAACTTGTTTGTTTATTGTGTTTGGTGAAAAACAAATGAAGAAGAGGGGGAGTTCCTCGTTGGAAGAGTAGGGTAGTAGTGCAAGTTATAATGAAAAGAAAAGCAGTTTACCCACCAAAATAATTTTATGCTGATGAGTCACATCACTCATCAGTCCGTCAGTCAAGTTAAATTGGCTTTTTTCTCTCTAATCTATCTCTCTCTCTCTCCTCCGTAACACGTAACACCTCTATCAGAAGTGACATAATCCATCTCCGTCTCCGTCCCCGTCCTATTTCTGACTATCATTACCCACTTTCGACATTTTACACGCTCCATCTTCTCCATGACTCCATCCCTCATTTTTTTTTTAAAAAAAAAAACTAAAATTAGAGTCATAATTTGAAATACAACTAAAATTAATTGGCATAATAATACAACGTACGATGTACTGTGTAAAAATAAATTTTTAAAAATAAAACTCTAAATTTTAGTTGACGAGAACAAAATCAGTGATGCTTCTAAATTAAAATAGGTCTAGTGATACGAATTATATTTGTAATTGAAGTAAAATTAACCTACTCCTCACCATTAAAACCACGCTGTACTTTAGGTAGTTTAAGTTGGTTCAATTCATTAAAACAAGTGTATACTGTCTTTGGTACACAATTGCTTGATACATTTTTTTAAAGGAATTACTTATACACAGAGGTGGAGTCAGGAATTACATATTGGGAGACAAAGTTTAAATACTGAACATTTGAATAAAATTTTATTTTTAGCAATCGACTTTTTACTTTTAGCGACGACATATTTTAATTTTTGCGACCGATTTAAAGCGATCGCTAAATCGATAGCTAATTTTACTAAAATGTTTGATTTTTAATTTTAGAATTGGGAGGGCAATTGACCCCTTGCCCACCCCCTGACTCCGCCTCTGGCTTAACATTGTTTTTAGAGTGCGTTTCACTTGCAAAATTTCAATCTTGGAAATTAAAAGTGTGTTATATTTTACAACTTTACTTATTATACTTTTTTTCATCGTGTATCGTTTAATTACCACTATATTTTTTCTATCATTTTTTAATGCTCATTACATATGTGATACGAACGTGCATTGCCTGTTACACATGTGTTTCATCCGTCTTCGTATTTTAACAATGTATTTACTATAAGTATCATAAAGATTTACCAACTAAATTGGTTTGAGCGGTTAATGATCTTAGATTCTGTTTTTTTTTACTGAATGGACATTATTGAATCGAAAATGAATATTATAACCGAAGAAAATTGGTTATGTAATTGAGCTGATTGAACCGATCCAAACTAAACTCATCTAAAGTAAATTGATCCAAACTGAACAGACTTGAACTAAACTGAATTATCATAAAATTAAGATAAAAAAATATGCCCTTAACCTGGGTGACAAGGTGAAATTGTCACCCAAGTTCGGAAGAATAATTATTAATTTTGCAAAGTAGGCGACCGTTACGTCGCAAATTAAAAAAAAAAAAAATCATACCGCTAATGTAAAAAACTGCAATTTAGAACTTGAAATTTTGAATTGTATCTCATTTCTGGATATCCTAGTTCCGCACACTCAGACTTAACCTTCTTAACTAAGGCTCAGCTCGACCCTTAAAAAGGAAAAAAATTCAATCATAAGGGTGTTGTCCATTAAGTCTGATTAAGGTACTCATGCGAACATCCGCAGGAGATTAGAAGAATGTCCGTATTTGTACCCATTTTCATTTTGTATACGTATACGTATGTATGAGTATATTCAAGTATTGAAGGAGCCAATGTAAAAACAAAAAGAAATGTTTTTCCTCCCTCACTCCAAATATATTCTGCAAGTATGACTGCATCAAATATCAAATCATCAGTCTTCATCCACCCTCTTCACTCTCCACCTCCTCCTTCCTTCCTTCCAACACAAATCTAAATTAACCCACTTCAACCATGGACGACGAAGCCTTCCTCCACTCCCACGTCCGCAACAGAGCCGACGACCAAACTCCGCTACAAAACGAGTCGTACTCGACCATCCCTTTCTCTCCTCTCTCCCACCGTCCGTCCCAACCCCACAGCCTGATCCTCCTCCTCCTTCATGGCCTCAACCAACCTCTCTTCTCTCTCGTCCTCCCCCCACGCGCGCGCGTACCTCCCTCTCCTGTGGGCCCTTCACCGGGTACTCCTCCGTTCTGGGCCGATCCAAGTCCTTCGGCCCAAGACCTCCTCGAGAATTCTCCCGCGCTAACGGGGTTTCCTCGAGAAGCGTTCCACTAACATTTTTGAAGATTCCAGAAGCTTCCTCGACGATGAGTATGATGACAACGACGACGTTTCGCTCCGGTGCAGTAACCCATACCTCGTATCCATGCTCGATGAGTATGTTCTAGTTCTACTACTTGTCTGTAATGTTCCGTACGACTTTAATTATGCGCTGTTTATTTAATGTAATCGTATTAGATTTGTGGGAGTTTAAGGAATATTGCTAATGTATGTATGTTGCATTACATTAGTGTGTTTTTTTATACTTTTATATGATGATTCATGCTTGTTCTTTTTATAAAGGTAATCCGGGTATCTGTATGATTGGGTGCAATTGGCATTTGATTAATTGCTAGATTAATTAGTTTTTTGAAAAAACTGTGATTAGTATACTCCAACATTTGATGTTTATCTTGTCGTACACTCGTACTTGTAGTTGGTTCAGTAGTGATTGGTTAACCATTCGACCCGTTCCTCACAATGACAAGCAATTAGGAGGGGTGTATGAAAAGTCGTCCTGAAGCCGAATTATTATCATAAGGTTGAAAAGGTTACACTAGAAAAAAAATTACAATATGGTCATGCAATTTGTTTTTTGTGTTTAAATTAAATTGGGGTTAAATATTAATTATCAATGAGTAGGACTAATTAATAATCAATTGTGATTGATCAATTAATAAAAATTGTAGGAGAATAAAGGAAATAAATCAAATAATGTTGGATTTGGGGAGTTCGGACTTAAATCTGGGGCACATATGAGAGTGATGAGATGATAGTTGCTGACACTGTGGAAGGTCAGTCCAGCATTTGGATTATAAAATTAATATTATTATAATAATAATAAAAAAAATGAATGATTAAAAAATTGTATTGAAATCATGCATATCCCTGCTGCACTGGCAGTGAGACATAAAGACGTCTAGTCATATCAAAACTTATTAATCAAATCATTTCCTTCACATCTTCTTCCTCTTCAATCTTTTTTTTGAAAAAAAAAAAATACTTATTTGAAATGACTACAGTACATTTAGGTCTTTTATTTCCTCCAATATCTTTTAGTCCTTTTACTTAGATTTTTTTTTTAATTTTTTTATATTATATTAGTCCTTTTTTTTAAAAAAAATTTAAACGAATTGTATGATTGATGAGGGCTTAATAATTAGGAAGATCAGTTATTATTCCACTCACTATGATATATCATATCATCAAGTGATAATGTTGCTTAWCCTAATTAAATTTCGGGTGTGATCTTTTAAAAAATAAATTTAATGGTCAATGAGTTCAGATAAGTTAAGTGTAATCGGGGAAAGAGAACGCACCCTCGGTCTTGTCTTTGTCTACCCCTAGAGCTCTATGCCTATGATTTGTTGTTTAAGAGAGAAAAAAAAAGGTGTTGAATTTCCTGTTGTGGTATGTGAGGGAGGCAAAGTGTTATGTTCAATGGTTTCCTATTTTGCATGCTACATTTCATACTATAGCCTTAGCCTAGAGTTAGGTATGTGAGGGAGGCAAAGTGTTAAGTTCGTAGTTCATACCAAACTTTTTTCTTTTGTTAGCTTTTTTTTTTTACTTGTACATAAATTTTAGCTTTTACAAGTAAGTCATTTCAAATTATTTGAAGGCAGAAATTAAACCTGTCTCTACATCAGTAGATTTACAGTAGAGATCTGATGAGTGTTGGATTTAAGAAAGAAGTACATGTGACTTTGTGACCTCTGAGTAATGACTTTGSTTGCTTAATCTCGTATAGTCGTATGACATTCAATAAACKAGTATTTATTACCCGTGACGTATTGACGGAGACAAAATGTCTCATCGTTGTAGTTATTATGTTACGGAGGGAGTAATTATTAGTCTGTAACAAAATTACTGTTAGATGATTTGGAATCATAGGTACTGGTTTTCGAGTATTGAATTATTGACCTACAGTTAGAAATGTTGTAGCTTTGAAGCTTTTGCTGCTTGAATTGGTTAATCTTAAATGAACATACAGTGAAATAAATAGTGTATATACATACAATTGCCCAACATTTTCTCTATTTTGATTTCCCGCTATCTTTGGTGCGATAATTTTAGATTGCATGGGATTGTGGCTCTTATACAAAGCATTGGATGGACATGGTCTGTTTGTGTGTGTGCTACTCAAGCTACTATTTTAGGGTGATAGTTTGCATTAGCTTTACTAGTTACTTGTAACTTTTGCCATTGCATCGCTAAAACAATGCATTGCAATTTAGCCTAATCCTGTCTGTAGTAGAGTCTATCTCCACTTCTTTGCTTGTTGTAGTTTCATTCCCCCGCGTTCTACCAATTGAGCTATATAGGTTTCTCGTTTTTGTCTCTCAGATTGTTTGTATGCTTGTTTAGTTGGAGACTAACAGTGCAAATATTAAATCAAGACTAGCATTTGGACAGGCAAAGAGGTCAGGCAAAGTATGTATGTTAGAAGTTTAGAACCAAAATATGCTGCTATAAGCATATAACTTGCTACAAATTAAGTACAAGTAGTCGGAAAGATTTACTAATGGCATTTGGGATTTATAATTCCATGGTAATAATCAAATAGTGGTCTTTTTTTTAACTGGGAAAAGTTTTATTGTTGAGTAGAAAAAAGTATTTTGAAGAATTGATGGTAAAAAGTTATTGGAGTGTAGAAGGCCATAGCAGAAAAAAACACGCCCACCGTGGGGCTCGAACCCACGACCACAAGGTTAAGAGCCTTGCGCTCTACCAACTGAGCTAGACGGGCTTCTTGAATGACACAACACTTTGTATAAAATGTTACAGGAAGATTGTTTGAATTAGAGTACATAAATCCTGAAACTTTTTTTTTTTTTGACGAGTAAATCCTGAAACTTGAAAGTATTAGTTTAAGCTCATGATTATTAGATGCTGGTGTACTGTATTTGTAACAATCATGCCCTTATTTGCTTCTGTTAATAATGCTTTAAGAGTTCAATGAAAGCTTACGTTTAACCACCAAAAAATGTTCGTTAGCTCCAGCTTAGTCTAACACCAGCAAAATGAAGGTCATTTAAATTCTTATAGGCAAATCTAAGATTAGCCGACCGAATGTAAACAAGTAAGATGGAGAGTGATTGCTAAATTTCCTCRCACTATGTAGTTAGCATGCATATTTAATTTGCCACAATTCTGATTACGATTGGTATATTCAATCTTGGTTTGTGGAGGATTCAATATCAGGTGGCTGGAAAAGAGTATTCCATCATCAATTTTGAAGGAGTCCTCTTATGTTGTCTGGAAAATAAAAATTAAAACATGATTTCGCCCACCGTGGGGCTCGAACCCACGACCACAAGGTTAAGAGCCTTGCGCTCTACCAACTGAGCTAGACGGGCTTGTTGCATTCTAGCATGCTAAATATTTGCTCTGTCAATAAATGAAATAACTACTGTAAATTTTTTTTTTATTGTTTTTTTTTTTTTTTTTGCATGAAGCTTAGATGAAGGCATTAGTTATGATTTGCCATATCCCATACCACATTGTAAACTTTGTGATTTTACATGTATATAACAAGAGTTTTTCCTACTTCGATATAGTTGCCCTTTGTATGCTGATCCTTTTCTTCTTATYGGCGTTTTAAGGTTTATAAGAGGTATAAACTGTATTGCCAACAAATGCAATCAGCTGTTACATCATTTGAATCTGTTGCTGGCCTTGGAAATGCTGCCCCATTCTTATGCTTTGCTGTTAAAGCCATGATTAGGCACTTCCAGTGCTTGAAAAAGGCCATTCTGGATCAAATTCGCGTTACCAGTAAAGGTTTTGGTAGTGTAGATGCTAGGAGAGATCATTCTTCAGCTTCTTGCTCAGAGGATAAAGGCCCGGGTTCAAACTATCTCCAACATCCTGTCTGGCGATCCCAGAGAGGATTCCCTGATAAAGCAGTATCTGTTCTTCGGAATTGGCTATATGAACACTTTCTACATCCGTAAGAATTTTTTTTCCTGAGTATTGTAGTTACCCTATCACAAAACAAGAACCTTAAAATTTTTCCTAGTACATTTTCTAAAGTGGTATATGCTCCTTGTTTTTTTTACTCATGAAGTCATGATGTTCTTGATATTGTGATTTCAGTTATCCTAGTGATTCTGATAAGCAAATGCTGTCACAGAAGACTGGCTTGTCAAGAAGTCAGGTTAGCTTGAGTAATTATGATTTAATGCAACTTATTAATCCTATGTGTTGCAGGTACTACAGTAGTATTGTTCATGTGATACTTTCATCCAAAATACCTAAGGCCTTAATTACTGAATCATGTACCTGGAAGAAATGCTCTATACTACGAAATCGGTGTAACATTGGGAAGTGTTTTTTGGGCAGGTATCTAATTGGTTCACCAATGCAAGAGTTAGGCTGTGGAAGCCGATGGTGGAAGAAATGCACGCGCTTGAGAGGAAAACTCAGTGCTCCAAGGCACCAGATACCCAGAAATTCATTAACGTGTCGACTGACCATCAAACTTCATCACATCCTCAACTTTCTGAAAAGGATCTTCAGATTACTTACTCACATAGAGATCAAGATAATAGTCATAGTAAGCGCAGTAGGATAGAAGCTTTTCCAAGACTAGATCAACACAAGGAACAATTTGGCGTGCTTTGCAACCGCCTTCCAAGCAACCACGTCCTCAACATTGTTGAAAGCCAAACTGAACCACACACAAACCATTCTTCTACATTAGGTAACAATCAAGAAACAACTGCGTTATCTTGGCCTCATCATGGACAAATCTTACCATTTTGGCTTGCCAAACAATGAGATGGTTCATGATCTTTGTATGATAGTATGTCGTAACATAATAAGCATCTGTTCAATTTGTCTAGGAAAATTGCTATAATTGCCCGCTCAACTTTAAGAACGTTTGAAGTTTTTGGAGTTTAAAGCTTAGATCGTCGAGAAATGATCTGCACAAACAATTTGTATCCTAAACGATCGAGTTTTGAAATCCAAATTAATATTTTGGTCCGAATAATACTTCGGGTTAACAATTATTTTAATGGTTATGCTATATGTAGCGCTTAGGGCTATATATATAAAAATTCAATAATAGAAAAAACATGAATTAAATCATCATTTATTACATCAATTAATGATCAAAATTACAAATTATTTTTTCTTCAAAAAAACTTACAAATTATTTCTAACAACAAAATCATACATTACAAAAAAAACTCATTTTAGCGGACAATGGAATTGAACTCGTGAGCTCCAAGTTACCAACCAAAGCCCCAACCAACTACTCTAATGCCCAACTTGTGTATTTTAATAGTCAAAATTTGTATATACCTGCTTCCAGAATTAGAGACGGATTTTGGAATTCGTCTCTAAATTAGGGACGGATTTTGTAATCCGTCTCTAAATTAGAGACGGATTTTGTAATCCGTCTCAAAATTAGGGACGGATTTTGGAATTCGTCTCTAAATTTAGGGACGGATTAAATATCAATTTTTTTTTAATTTTCTACTTAAGCATTATATATCTAAACATTAGGAAATTAGAGACGGATTTTACAAATTTCGTCCTTAAATATTTTTTTTTTGCATTATATCAAAAACAACAGGAAATTTAGGGACGAATTTTCCAAAATCCGTCCCTAAATTTCCTCTATTTTTGCAAATGCGCTTAACTTATCACACATTATACAATTAGGGACGGATTCCAAAATCCGTCCCTAAATTAAGGACGGATTCATATCCGTCCCTAAGTTTCCGTCGCTATTCAAGCTTTTTTTTAGTGATACAAGATTCAAGTATACTTACAATGTGCACATCTCTATTATATAAGCCAAGGTGAGCTATGGTGTCCCCTTGCAAATTACCAAATACTCCTTCATTTATATACAAAACATTATGATTCAACATAACTCATTCATCATATAATTCAAAACAAATGCCAAAAAAAATCAACTTAACAAATCATTAAATGTATAATTCAAAATTCTTACCAAATTAAAAACATAATCAATTGTGAAGAAATTAATGCCTAATAATTAACTCAAATAAAATATTAAAAAAGAAAGTTTCTCTAAACTAAAAGTGTAACAAAAAAAAGGGCTCAATATTCACAACTTTTACAGTTCTTTACAATGCAAAGGAAGTCTTAAAAAAATAGGGAATTATATTATAGTGTGAAGCGTAGAGTGTCGTTGAGCATAATTTTACAGTTCTTTACAATGCTTATTCTATATATCAAAATAATATAATTTTATTTTCAACTTTGGAATTATATTATTTTACTATTTAATAACAATAATAATATAGTGTGAAGCGTAGAGTGTCGTTGAGCATAATAACAAAATTTGAACTAAACTCGCACGCATCGCGTGCATAAAAGACTAGTACAAGTTATGATTTTATGCATTTGATAATAATATAAAACATAAAGGAAATTAACTAAAGTAATGCTAGGTATGATTTAATTTTGTTAACTGTGGGATCAATGAAACTCGCTTTGCTACCTTTTTCAAAAGTCAACTTGCCCAACAAACTCTCTGTGTTGATGAATGATGATAGGTAATTTGATAGTTTGCTTACATTTGTTTTTTTTTCTAAAATTATTTTCATTTATGTTAACACTTTTTAATTAGAGCTGTATATGTTGTGTTGATGATATTTCGAAGTTCAATCTGAAAATTATGGTTGTTTTTTTTTTCTCTAGGCCAGTTTTCTTATTGGGTTCTTCATACAGATATAAAGACGTGGATCATTGCAGAAGTCGAGATTTTATGTTCTGTGTCTGTGGGACTTTGTTGTCGTGGAATTCCATACAACATGCTCATTGAGTCATTGCCTTTTATGTAAGAATAAGATAAAAGTGAAAGGTATTCATTCTATTTGCTTATTTGATAATTCTTTTGTGAGTAATAGAAGTTTTAGCAGGATCTTGCACAAACAAGTGTACTTTCCCTTTCTTGGACAATAATCTGTATCCGAATTGTCTCGTTTATGATTGTTTTAGCCAGGATGATGAAGCTGTGGGATGTGTTGCTTGTATAATTTTTAAGGATGGTTTTTGAGAAATTAGATGCGCTATGATTTTTATTCTTTGCAATGTGTTTTTTATGTGAGATTGTGAAGGATTGGAGGAGACAGAGTGGGGTGGGATAGAGTAGGTCCATTTTCTCTTATTTAGATATAGAAAAATAACTTATATCTTCCGATATTAGTAAGTTTCAAAATAAAGGCAAGCTCATACATCTATTGATGGTAGTTAACCAAACATATTGTAAAGGTTGGACACTTGCCAAAATTTGATTGGTAATTGTAGTACCATATTCTGAGTTCATCTTCATTACTTTAGGATGGATCATGTGTGAAATTTATTGATAAGTTAGTGAGACGACTAATCAATTAGTGATGTGATTAAAGTTATTTAGAGATCTCAGGAAAATTGTTGTTAGGAGTTCTCATTGAGTGAGAATTTAAGATCCAATCTATTGAGACAAACATATCAATATCATGGAGCTTCAAATTGGGTAAATGATTTAACATCTTAATTTGTCAAGAAAGATTATTCCAATATTGACTGAATTACGTCACTAAAAGGTTGAACCTACAATTATTACTATTGGTTCAATTTTTCTTTAATATCTATCCTCTAAAGAATTAAATGAAACAAAGTCAGTAATAAATTTTGTATATATTCCGGAGGAGAAACACTATACGATGAACGAAAAATTGAATGAATTGTTTCATCTATTCCGTGGTAAAAAAATAGTTAAGGTTTTTTTATTCGAAAAAAAATAATTAAAGAAATCTTTTTAAATTAAAGAAAAAAACTTATAAAACTAAAAAAGGAAAAAAGGAAAGAAAAGAAAAACAAAAAATCTTTTAATAGCAGTAAAGAAGGGGGAAAATTAAAAAAAAATAGGAAAGTGACACATATGTCGTATGTAAAAAACCAAACTATTAAGTATAGTATAAATATAGATAAACATATCTTAATGGTTTCTTAAGTTTGGCTTAAAATGAATCCACGAAATTTGATTAAGAACTAGTATGTTGCTCGGGCGTTGCTCCGGCCGAGTGTTACTGTTAATATTTTTTCCAATAATAATATACATTTATGTTCAATTTGTGATAAATGAAAAGATAAATTTATAAATGACATTCATGGAATATATAGTTTATGTAGACATTAAAATCAATAATAAAAGATAGTATAGATGGCAACATCATGACAAATCATTTGTAAGAGGTCTTGTGTTCGATTCTAAGTTTGAGTATAATTTGTTTTGTTAATTGATATACTAAATAAGTCACCACCACGAACTTGTCGGAATCCATTAGCCAATGTCTGGATATTCCTCAGGCCCGATGGGACGTGAGGAACAGCGCAGATGTATACATTTTTTTTAACAATATTGTACTCCGTAATATATTTGTTTTAATATTTATTTTGTAACAAATTATATTAATCAATTAATAATATGGTTTAGTTAAAAAAAATGTCGTTAAATTATATTTTTTTTTAAATTGTGTTGTTGTTAAATAAAATTATATTTATTATATTTCTATGTAATTTAATTTTTGTCAATAAAATAGTTGTACATAATTTTATGATTTTCTTAAGGTATTATATTCTTTTAATTATTATTGTGATTTGGTTTTTTGTAATTCTATTAAATTATATACTACTAAATTTAATGTTTTTTTTTCATGAATAGGTCCTTGATTACGGAGGTGACAATGTTGATTACACTGATCGTTTCGTCGGTCTACAAAAATTTTCGACCGTCCAAGCCGCAATTGAGTGGGCAAGAGAGGTGGCTCAGTCTAATGGGTTTTTCTTGACAATTGTCAGTCATAAACCTCGCACTAATGGCAAAGTGGATACCTATCTGTGTTGTGATCGATACATGAAGAAGGTGGAACGAGACTTGGAGACTGTAGAGCGTCAACACACAAAAAGGAAAGGGGTGAATTAAACTGAGATTGTTTGAAATTGGTTTGTGAGGGTCGTCAAAAGTCGAGGAACTCACAACCAACCACTGATGGCTACGCTACAATATTTCCTCAACTTTTGGGTTGAGAAAAGGGTGGAGGCTTCTCGTCAATACTACCGCTGGAGAGCTGACCTCTATTGAACATAGGATAAGGCCTTGACACTTCCTCGCAACAAGCAAAGGTGAGACCTAAATCTAGTCAAAGCTCTTAGCACTCCTTGGACCTTAGTACCCTCGATGTGTTATGATTCCTTGGCACCTGCACAAAGGAGAATAATCCTTTTTGGATTATCTTCCTTCTGATGCTTAAGTTAGTATTGAAATACGGGAATAAAAGTGCTAATTAGAGAGAGAGTAGTGAGATATGCTCTCAAGTTAGTGGTTGTTGTGTATTAATTTGTGTGTCATTAATGAGCTATTCAAGGGGTATTTATAGGCATTTGGCCTTAAGCATTGGGAAGCTTAGATGTGTGACACTTATCACCATCTACACACCGTTGATTATCCATTACTACCGCTTTGGTGTATGGATATCTAATTCTCGATTTGTTTTTGATCGGATGTATTTGATGTGACATGGAAAATCCTTGCCCACGTGTCCTTCAAATATTGGATCAAAGCGATCTACGTGGCAAGCGCCACTGATTAAATTAATCTGGACCGAAACGGGACAGAGAACCGACGTTCCTACACTGAAACGGTAGTAAGGAACACAAAGAAGTATGGATGGTCGACAAGTGTCACACATCCAATGGTTGCCTTGGTTTTTGAGGGATTGCCTATAAATACCTCGAAAAACCACATTTATGGCACCTACATTCACCTACCATTAATTGCACCACATGTAGTGGGCACCACCCTAATTTTTCCAAATTCGGCTTCTGGAAGTGGTTTTTCGGGCACTTTTTGTTTTTAGTCAAAGAAAAACTGCCGAAAATGAGTCCGATCTTTCTCCCTCSTTCGTTCTTTCCACCATGGATGATTATGCGCTTGATATACTTCCTTTCTCTTGCACTGAGGACATTGCAGAGGTTGGCTTGGGGGAGGAATTTGTCAAGCGCACTCTAKCGGTTTGAGGTAAGTTTATTGCTTTCTAGTGTAGTTTTTATTGCTTTCTTAGGACTGTTGCAAGGTTTGTACCATTCATTAGGAGTGGGAGTTTACTTGCAACCAAAAAAATGTATTGCTTTMTTAGTTTAGTTTAGGGAAATTAGCGATCTCTATCTTGGATATGTTTGGATTCTCTTGAAAAGCATGTCTCCCTGTGCCCCATTGTTTGAAAATTTTTTTATGCTTGTGATGCTTGAACTCGACCTTAGTGAATTTGTGGTTGCTTTTCTGATTCCTTGACTGGATTTGATTGATATGACTACTTAACCTGATGTATCTTTGGAAAGAGGAAGAACTGAACTTGAGAGGATTTGAGCTTAATTGTATAATCATTCATATGGTTTTTTTTTCCCCATTCTCTTGCTATATTAAATGGTTTTTGGCCTTTTTAAGGCCCTCTTTGCTACTAATGTTGTTTGTTTAGTGTTTGAGTAAGGTTTAGGTTGCTTCCATTGATTTGGAGTGATTTTGGGACTTATTTGCAAGCACTACGGAGTTTTAGTAGAAGTGGCAAGGAGCTAGGAGTGGAGCGACACAAAGAATTTGATACATGCTCACTCTTTCGGCCATAAGTTATGTTTCGTTCGTCGTATTGGTGCGATTCTAGCTGCATTAGAAACTAGTTTTTGAGGGCTTCGATTTGATAGGTCACATGCGTAATTTGGACCACCGGAGCTCGAGATATTGCCACTAGAAGACGGACGAGTGAACCTGCCTTAGCTGGATCCGATTCGATCGGATCACATCTGATCCGATCGAATCGAGGCCCGATTTCCCATTTAAGTCGATTTTTTAATTGGCTTTTAATGAAGGGCAGGATTGTAATTTAGTAAGCTTAGTTTAATTTAGAAAATTTCTGATGTTTAAGAGGATTCAAATCCTAATTCTATTATTATCTTTTATTTTATTATCACTTTTATCAGGAAAAAACTCAATTACGTATTGTGAAAAACAGGAACCCTAGTTTATCATTCATCATTCAAATTCAATAAAAGTTCAATCATTCATCTATTTCCATTGCAATTTTGGTAATTATTCATTCTCTAATCTTTCCTATTATTGCTTTTAATTCGTTTATGCTTTTGATTATGTTTTCCCTAATTGCAATTATCATGTTTAATTTCAATATGAGTGAGTAGTTCAATTTCTAGGGCGATTGGGGATCTATAGCAATATGATTGACATGTATTTGGCTTGATTCGATTCATGACTTGGCTTTAATCAATTTCCTATTAGATTGGTCTTCATGTTAATCAATTTTGTAGGGCCCGACTTAATTGTTTAATCTGATTAGTCACAAGTCTCTAGATCTAGCGATTGAGACTTAGAACAAGATCAACATCAATAGGTAGAACGAGACTATCCTAGGTCGAGAGATACGGTTAGGAGTAGTTCTATGGTTCAATTGATTCGAGACAACTTTGACCCTGTTTTGATTATGTCTTGTTATGAATTGTTGATGCCAATTTACTATTAATTACTGCTATAGTGAACCATAGCTCTAGATTCGTTAATTATTATATAGTTTAATCATTAGTATTAATTACTCACAATCACAAACCAGATTATCTTTTGTTAGTTTAGATGCTTTGATCCAATTAGTCAGTAGTAGTTGCTTCCTTGTGGACACGATCCCGTTACCACTAGCTGCAGGTTAGTTTTAATAGGTATTTTTGATAGGCACGCGACAAGCCTGTCACCTAGCACTTTTTATTCCCTTAAATCTGTACTTACTTAAGCATCGAAGGGGAGATAATTCAAATAGGATTATTCTCCTTTGTGCAGGTGTCTGACCACAATTGAGGTGCTAGGAGCAAGACGATAGCAATCATTGACCAGGACCAACTCACTCCTTGACTTGACAAGAAGACCGACGGTAGCCAAGGCTCGTACATTTTTCCAATAGAAGGTCAGCTCTCCCGAGTTAGCATTGAAGGGAAGCCTTCACCCCTCTCTCAACCCAAAAGCTAGGGAAATATTGTAGCCAAGACACGTCATCCCCAATTTATTTGCTACAACAGTATTTATTTTATTCGTACTGTTTTCCACGTAGATCGTTTTGATCGTATATTAACAAGACATGTGTCTAAGGATTTTCACTTGGCACATCAGATAGTGTAACAGTTGGGTCATAGACAGATTAACAAGCTTAGTCTAGGTGGGAAGAAGATGGTGGGTGACATGACGGATGCACAAGTGAAGTCGAGTCGGATTATGAAAGCAATTAAAAACCAGTTTCCACAGTCTCTGCAACCTAAACTAATATTATTGACAACAAGGTAATTGAATATACACAATACGCCTAAAGTAATATGGAAATATTAGAATAACTCAAATCCATGTAAACTATATTATTCTAATTCTAACATATTAAACATAACAAAAACATATGCCTAAAATAATATTTTGAATAAAAAGTACAAAATCAGAATAATTACATTGTTAACATCATAGTCTATATATCTATATTCTAAAAAATAATCACAGTAATTGGCTAATATAACTTATAATCGATTTAATATAACATAAGCTTAATAGCACCAAAAAAATATAACATAAGCTTAATATTTACCAATAAACTAAAATTTTGAATTTTAAAGAATTTAATTTAACATAACTATTAACACTTGAGCTACCATGAATTTCAATTTTTTTTATTATAATCTAACATAAACATAATTATCTAAGTAAAAACCTAATTTTTGATTTTTAAACATATATTCATATTATTTGCAATCCAATAGTTCAACATACACCTAAACAATTGTTGACTTTAAGATGACCAATAGAAACTACAAGAGGGGTGAATTGTAGTTCAAGAACTAGGACAAATTTTCATATTTAACGCAAGGAACTCGACAAAAGAATAAAGAACACGAGAGATTCTCAAACACAGAAACCTCCTTGTCACTCAACAAGAGGAAAAACTGTGACCCACTCAGGATTTACTCTTATATATAAGGCAACAACCTAATACAATGACTCTTCTCTTCTCTCTCTCTCAAGTTCCTCTACGAACTTGACTACCCCACAAACAATCCCTCTATTTGTTTGTCTCTCTCTCTCTGCCTCTTTCTCTTCCTAAACTTCACTCGAAGTTACAAGTCACTCAAACTTGATTTCCCTCCCTTTACAACTCAATGATACAAAATATAGAAAAATATAGAAACTTCCCAAAGAACTAGTAATGGAACTTTGAACTTATGAACCGACTCATTAAATGGACTTAGAATATATCATTAGACTCCCATTTATAATTAAGTCGGCTCCTAAGTTGATTACTAAATCATACCCTAATTGTAGAGTGACTTCTAAATTATGACACTTTGGATAACACAAGTCACACATGGAATGACACAAGTCAGACAAATTGTAGAATGAGAAAGGCTATATTTATAGCATATTAGAATGATTGCCCATCTTCCCATTATCTCCACTAACTCATTATGCCATAAGACGTGCTAGCTTGCTGCCAAGTACCTATAAAATAGCCACCACTGAATAAAAACGTGGTTTTATATTTTAGTCAGCAAGTTCCATCCAAACAGTTTACCATTCCCCAAGTTTAGGAACTAGGAGAACGTATATAATAGTGTACTTGATCAGCAAGTAATAAGCATCCCACGTGCATTCTTCCCTTAAAATAGCTCAACTAACTAGCTTGTAAAAGCAAAGACACGTTCTTTTATTATGCAAAAACAAAAATAATTAAAAAGATAAAATACAGAATTATAAAATAAAAGATAAAACAATATTATTTTATGAAACAAGTTTTATGTTATTTTATAATTCATTTTACGTTTATTGATAAAATCAATTTTAAAAATTAAAGATAAAATTATTTATAAAATATCTTTCCTAAATATTAGTTAGTTAAAAAGATTTATTTATTAAAGAAGAATATTACAATAGTAGAAAATCTTTTTTAAACAACTTATATTTGTCAGATTAAACCAAGTCTGTCAAAATATTTCCTAAAACTAATTTTGTAAGAAAATATTTATTAATAAAAAATATTATTATTATCAAATCTTTTATTGAATATTCTGTCTAACAAACTTTATTACTTAAAGGATATTTTTATAAACTTCTTTTATCTTTATTTATTAAAATCAATTTACTGACTCATTCAAAACCACTCCCTATTATTATGGCACTAACTTAGTCGACACTTTATACTTTGACTCGCAGACCAAGTTCCTCTAAGACCAAGTTCCTCTAAGACCAAGTTCCTCTAGTTCCAAAACATAGTTTCTATTTCCTTACTTTGATTATACATTCCATGATTGCTCCAAGTCACAGATGCTTCCTTCCTCTCCTAGGATGATCCTCACACCTTTAAGACTCCAAGCGATATATCCTGTAAATCACAACTTGATCTCATGGAMGARCAYCTTCACTCGTTGAGTTCCTCCAGTGAGATTTGACTCTGAAGCCTGAGTTCCTCCAATCTGATTTCCTTTGTTGCATCCATAGTCTTCAGTGATGGCCTTTAACATGYTTCCTCCTACTCCAGGTCATCATCACATATTAAAGCTCCACTTGAGACATCTTGCAACTCAATCTTGCTGGAGTTCCTTCGGACTTCTTCTATGGTCATTGTATACTTCTTTCTTGAACATTGAACATCAACTTCTTCTTTCTGCTAATAACTTGTTCATGCACAACTCAACACACCCATTAGTAGATAACCATCATATGTTTATAATCATCATCAAAACTTAATATGTCATTCAACACTAATATTATTTAACATTATATACAAATAAATCAGAAATAAGTAATTTCTTTTATTCAAGAGATTAACATTATTCTGTAACAACATTTATCTACCAATTAACAAAATTGCACTAAATATTCCAATTATACTTTTTTTTTGCAAGAATTTATCTAGCAATTATACATTTTTCCACGAAATATTCCAAGAATTTATCTTACAATTAACAAAATCGCACAAAATTTTGCAAGAATTTCGTTTTTTTTACAAAAAAAATTCTGAAACCTCCGTCTATGATCTGGACGCAAGTGTCATGGCACCGGCGTCAGATCCAAATGTCGGTGCCATCATTCATGACCAAAATTCCAGACGCATAACTTTAAAAAAAAGGCAATTCATGTGTGAAACAGATCATTCAAAGAAGAGAAGTTCAACATTCACTAACCACCACCGAATTAACCGTCAAAGTTTCAACCGTCACCGACAGACTTGTTGTCGCCGCTGACGAACCTACCGCTGTAGACGCCAGTGTTGCTGCATCAGCTTGTTCCTGATTCTTTTCAGCGATCGCTGCCTCCACAGCCTCCCGGGTTTTCAATCTAATAGTCGCTCTTTTTTGGGGTGGTGGCTGATCGGCCATGACTTGGTGGCTGTTAGTGGGTGGCTTTGGATTGGAGTAGAGAGAGAGATAAAGTGTTTGGGTGGTGGGAGGGAGTGGATGAGGGGTGATATGAGTAAGGTTTTTTTGGGAACTTTGACAAAGAGTTTGGGGCGATTATTAGTAATTAGGGGCGATGATTAACAAAGCCCATTTGAAGTTGATGCATGTTGCTTCGTGATGTTGACTTACAAGTTACCTAATATGATCAAACTATTCAATCGTGTGTCAATAAGTTGGGAAAAAAACTAGTGTTGCAAGTCGTGATGGACTCGTGTCAAATTTCAATTAACGTTATTTAGGGTTCGTTTACATTAATTGAAATCGAACTGAACTGAAAATAGCTGAAGTAGGTAGCCTCTTACACACTCGAACTCACGTCTCTTAATGTATCGTCTTGTATCATATATTCATATCACATGTTCCATCATTTATAGTACATTAGTACCTACATAATTGATACTCCGTATTTATGTTTAGTTGTTTACTACAAGTATGACAACATGAAACCATACAAGAGACATGAGTCTACTCTATTTATAAGTTACTACCTCCCTAACGTAATACTTGCAACAATTGAATATTTTATCTCTCGCAAATAATAGCAATTGTTGCAAGTATTATGTTACGGAGGAAGTATAACTGATAAGATATATACTCCGTAACATATTTTTAGATCTCAACTAGCTAGTTATTTGGCCCGGCGATGCTCGGGCTATGTTTATTGCATTATACTTAGGTTCTTTATGGGAGTAGAATTCTAATCATCTATTGTATGAACTATAGATGTTAAGGTTGAATTCCACTACTACTCCTTTTGTTATTGTGAATTTGATGAACAAACAATGTCTAAACAAATTTATTTGATCTCAACGATGTAGTGTTTTTTTATATTTTGGTCATTGAAAGAGGATAATCAACCTAGATGTAAACGTACTTACTTTTCAAGCTTACACAGTTATACGAAGTACGTCTTAATATCATGTTTCTTTGATTAAAAAAATCATTAGGAATTAACATGAAGTCAGATCGAAAATTGAATACTCGATGGATTCAAAAGTGAGTCCAAAAAAAATTTGTGAATTACAATTGATATATAAAATATATAATTAAATGATTATTATACCTTCATATAACACCATATATTCTAGCTACAAATATGGAAAATATATTCTACAATTGGGAACAATATACTATTAACAATAGCGCGCCTATAGTGCATTCCGATTTGCGTCAAGAAATTCGATCGACCTTAGAAGGCATGTGTACGTTCTACTTGACTCCTTGTATATACTTACAGGGACAAACATAAAGAATCATCAGATTCAACAACGAGCAAAGAAAATGTACAAATAATCGAGTATATATACGGTAATTTAGACAATATAAGAAATTTTATGGATGACATTATACTTAAATTTTACATGACCAAACACATTATAGACTGCACTCGGCCACATCAACAAATATACATGCCAATTCAACAACAAACGCATATGCATGCAAATAGTAATTGAAATTGAGAAACCAAAATCACAATTGCAAGTAGCAAGCAATTACCATATTATACACATACAAAGGGAGAATTAAATATTGTCTATTATGTGTTTCATTGAATTGTAGAAAAAGAGCAATGATAACGTCACGTGGGGCTAGAGAAAAATGGGGAAATTCGAATAGAGGTACAAGAGAATAACTCATAGATTTTTAGGAGAATTTTTTATATATTAGTAATAAATAGATAGATAATAGATTAAGAACCCGAATAATAATAAAATAATAATAATAAAATAATAAAAATAATATAATAAAATAAATAATAATAAAATAATAATAATAAAATAATTAATAATAATAATAATAATACTTCCTCCGTTTTTTTTAGATGAGCCACTTTGGATTTTGTGGTTTTTGAGGCAAAATATTGGTGTAAGTGATTAGGTGAATAGATTGGTAATTTAATAAAGTATGTGGGACCCATAGATGAGAGAGATAGAAAGAAAGAGATTGTGGACCCCAAAAAAGTAGAAAGTAAGTGGGATTATATGATAATTTATTGTGGTCCCCATGTCTTGAAAGGGAAAAAAAATCAAAGTGGGACAACTATTTCCAAATTTCCTAAAATAGAAACTGGGTCATCATCTAATAAAAAACGGAGGAAGTAATAATAATCATAATATGATGATGATGATAATGATGATGACGATGATGACATGGAGCAATTCTATTGGACAATATGGGATCCACATGGCACACCCACGTTGAATCACGTTGAATGAAAGTGACACGTGGCACACTTACATGCAATAGAACGCCTTTTAATAATATTTGTAGATTAGGTCATCAAATTAAGCTTTTAATTGAAATGATTTATTAACATAGTATAAACTTAACTCTTTTAGTTATATATTTTATCAATGAGAAAATTTTATATGTAGTATGTGTATGATTCAAATATGTACATCTTATATCATATTGTCATCTCATGCCACCCTAACTCTGATTTGTCATATTTTAATTAAAAAGAAATGGAAGAAGTAATTATTTTTAAGCTGTTACATTTGTTTTGTCACAATTTTTGAAATACAGATTTAAGGGTTTGGATCCTCTGGAGTTGAACTCTATAGAATTCAATAAATCTAGATCCTTTACAAAAGATCAATAGTTAATATTCATCTTGCATGCATTTCAAAATAAAAGATAAAAGTACAATAAAAATAATTAAAAATTCTCACTCTCACAAGTCTACAACTCTATAATTTTCAAACTCTAGAGGATCTCAACTCCAGATTTAAGTAAAACAAACTTAAGTTATGAATATTTTTTATACATATAAAAATTATATATTTGAAAGTTTACACTAAGTTGAATTTCAAACCACGAAATCTTCCTGGCTATGAAGCAATAATTGTTCGTTTCTTGTGGTATGTAATACTATAATAGTCTTGAATGATATGCTATATTGAATTATTGATGATTTGATGAAAGGATGAATGATGAATCATTGATAGAATGATAGGAAAGATTAGGACATTCTTAGATTTGGATGAGAGGAAATCATCTGCTCCAAGAATCTAAGGTCACCTAGTCCTCGCAAGTCACAATACATTCTCTTGAAATAATGAATCAAATTTAATTTGCACCATATATTTATTTATTTTGTGGTCCTACAACTAGTTAACAAATTACTTGTAATAGGTGGTGCAACTAGTTAACAATCACTAGATTACTAGAAGCCTTAGCTTCTTTGAGCTGTAAAAGTGCAAATAAGTGGACCTATCACTTACCCATTTCTGTTGAAAAGATTACTCTCAAATCATGTAACAACAAATCATCCATGCAAATTCAAATTAAAACAATCATCCAATTTTACTTTTCACTTTTCATAAATTTATAAAATAAAATTTCATCTAATGTCAAATAGTTGCATCTAAAGGATCAAGGGGTATAGCACAAGAATTAAATAAGAGAGTGAACCCCAAAACATGAATATTATATAATAAACAAGAAATAAAAAATGTTGATTAAGGAAGAAAGGTTAAAGGTAGACCTACATGAAAGTGGAGTTTGCATTATTTTACTATGTTTATAAGGATATAGTTGTAATTTTTATTAGGGATCATTTACCATCAAAAGAAAGGATGCAACCATTTTGCAACTTCTTAAATAGGAAAATTAAAGGATGCAGGTAAAAGAGAACGGAAGAAATACATAGATTAATGCAATACGAAGTCTTGCATAAGCCTAAAAAACCTTTTTAACATAGATTTTGCATATGCAAAGATCTCCTAAAATCGAAGGATGCTCTAATAAATCAAATGCGTTAGCCCTTACTCTCTCAAAGTGGCCAAATTATTATTTTTAGTTTACATATACTTAGAAAAGACACAACACCAGCTCCATTCTATTTAACTTAAACCAAAATTTAAAAAATGGATCTAACTCGCGATCACTTAAATAGCTATTTGTTGGTCCTCTTATTTTAGGTAGGCATAGGAAACAATGAATGATAGATCCATGGACGGTTCAGAGTCTTCATGATACAATCAATTGTACCTTGTTAAGTATGGTCATTGACATTTTTGTAATCGCTCAAAAGTCTCTCTAGTCGCTCACCTTTATAATCTCTATTATATAAGCCAAGGGGAGCAATGGTGTCCCCTCTAGAAAATGTCTTATTTGCCCTTGGTAAATATAAACTAATATATATTTAAATCTTCCTTAATTAATTCACTCCCTATTATAAAATTTTGAATCAAAGAAAGGTTTTAAATTTATGAAATAAACTACTACTTAAAACCTAAAACATTGAATGTAAAAAAATTATGATTGAAAAAAACACAATTCTTAAAACAAATTGAAATATGGATTAGCAATTTTTTAAATTTCTTTTCCAAGTTTCAAGCACGTAGTTCTTGATTAGGCGAAGCCATTGACAAATGACAATCACCATCACAAAATAAACCATGTGCTTAAAAATTGTGTGGTTTCCATAATCAATGAATCCATACCATATATTGTGCTTTGCCCGCATTGCACTCCACCCCTTCACCGACTAACACACCATTAAGATTTTAACCACCCTAAAATGACCAAAATACCCTCGGATTAAAATATCCAACTCATTAATATCAAAGGGGTAAACAAGTCAAGTGGGTCAAGAATATTCTAACGAGCACGCCTCCTGTTATAAGATATTCCCCACTTTCACTCCCGTTCACTTCGACAGTAAATAATGTCGTAGTCGGTTTAAACCAAATACGACGTCGTTTTTCCCCTCATCAAAACGCGATTCCACCTCTTTTTTCACCACTTCGTTCAAACTACGCAGGAAAATAAAAAACCAGCTATTCATCGCTAAAATACCACCATTCATTCATTGTTCATCTTCTGCTTCATCAAATTCTCCAATTTCAATTTCTAGGGTTTACACCTCGAATAATTCCCAATCGAACAATTCCTCGATTTTTGATTTGTGCTGATTATGAGAACGTAGTGGATTGTTCTTCAATTGGTGGAAGAATAAGAAGAATCCCCAAATTAATTAGGTTTAAGAGAGAGAGAGAGAGAGG
>SNQN01007081.1:24540-35070 GCA_008642245.1 Bassia scoparia
TAAGCTATTGGTATGATCTTTGTGTTGTGGTCTATTTCTCTTGACTATAATCTCAAAATGGGTTTACATTTGTTGTCTTTGGTCCTTTGAGGTGATTGGTGTATTATTGTAATTTAAGTTCTGAGTCAGGTGGTTTTACTGTCGAGCAGCTTAGAAACATGTATTTGTTTATTTTAACATGTATCTTTAATTGTKSTTTTAGATACAAGGCATGCACTCAGATGCATCAACATTGAGGAAAGCTTGCATTTGGAGGGAAGCTTCTCGCATCATTCGCGAGGAAGGAATACGGGCATTCTGGAAAGGAAACTTGGTTACGATAGCTCATCGTCTTCCTTATTCCTCTGTCAGTTTCTATTCATACGAACGATACAAGAATGTCGGTATCCATGTTCCATCAGCTTCATGCTTATGTTTATACTATAATTTCTTTATCGCAAATTWTATTATAGAATCATGTATTGGACTCTATTTGTCGTGTGACCTTTTTTTTCCCTATTTCTTCATGCAGGTTCTGCAGTCTTTTCCGGGTTTAGAAAGTAACAGTGAAAATATAAGTGCACATATCTTTGTGCGACTGGCAGGTGGCTTCTTAGCTGGAGTCACAGCTGCAGCTGCTACTTATCCTCTAGATTTGGTGAGGACACGCCTTGCTGCTCAAGTAAGTGTTCTCAGCTTAAATTTTAAAATAGTATCTCGTTTCTGTTTCTGATTTGTTTTGTTCRTTTTTTCTCATATTTTTAATTCAGGTCACTGGTTTGTATTTCTGTTTCATGTATCGGTTGATGTGAATGTTAGTGTTTTATATTTCGCCAATATTAACTTACTCTTAGGGTTTTCTTTGAATAGGTTAACTAGAAGTATGGTTTATTTTGTTGAACTTGCAAAACACATGGTACAAATGTATAGTTGAAAATTTTCATGGTTTGGAAAGGAAGGAAACGAGGTAAAGCAGWGCAAAACAGAAGGTGTTCTACTTGGTTCTTTTCCTTGTTTTAATGTGGTTTTTTCATGTTAGCTGACCCCTCATATGGGATCAAGGCTCTGATTGATTGATTGATTGATTTCATATCTTGGAAAAGTTTCTAACCAGTAGTGATGGGTCCATTAATATGTCAAGGTGGAACCGTGAAATAGTGTAGACAGCTGATTTACACTTAGTGCCTTTAGAGTTCATATTCATTCCTCTTTACGTTGCACCATAAATTGCTTAACTGAGATTGTTAATGGTTGATAACCTCTTCCATTTTTTGCAGACAAATGTGCTATATTACAAAGGTATATGCCATGCACTACATACCATTAGCAAAGAAGAAGGAATATTTGGTCTTTATAAAGGGCTCGGAGCAACGCTTTTGGTATTGTCATTTTTTTCCTTACCATGAGCTTTTGGAATATWTACCTGTAACATGTTAATTAATTGACTTTTCTTTTGTAGAGTGTGGGGCCAAATATAGCAATCAGCTTCTCCGTTTATGAGACGTTGCGGTCTCATTGGCAGTTGCAGAGGTCCGTATTCCATTTTTTATACTGATATTAATATGCCTTGTTGTCTCTCAACCGTCTCATGTCTCACTTAAACTGAGTTTTTTCTTCTCCTTTTTCTTCTTTGGGCCACAGGCCACATGATCCCCCTGTGCTTGTGAGTCTTGCCTGTGGAAGCATCTCTGGCGTTGCATCGTCCAGTGGTGAGTGAAATTAACTTGCTTCAAGAAGTTCATAATTTTGTACAAGATAATTCTACAGTGGTATTTTTTTTCTTTGTGTTATTGTTTATGTGTCTCATCCTCTGTGCATTATGAATTTTTCTTGTTTGATACTTATATAGCTGTTTACGTGTGACCCTGACTATTTAACCTGGTGTGGTAATTGGAAGAATTTGGTGCCTGCCAAGCTTTCAAAATGTGTCTGTTTACATTTGAATCTTGTTTACTGAATATGCTGTAGAGAACGGCAGCTTGGGGAGAGGTCTTTGGTGACTAGTTGGATGATTAACTTTCTTGTTTAGATTTCCCTATATATTGTGGAGAACTTAATACTTCTAGTTATTATGCTTTTGATGCAGAGAAACAGGTTGAAGTGCTGGCTCTGCACTAATATGTCTAACAAGACTGATTCTAGAGCCAGAAACCAGGAAGTTGTTTTTATTTTGTATTTGTGATTTTTTAAGGAATTAAATAAGAAATTATCCAAATACTTGCAATATATTGACTCTTTTGCTATAAAATCATGCTTGGATTGTCCTCTTCACCACATTTTCTTGCGTTACTTCTGTTAAACATTTGCAGCTGATCCGGTCAGATGATTTGAAACTTGTTCTCCTWTGCCGAATGTGAGAGGCTTCCTCTGTGAGGTATGCTTCTCACTTAGGCTTCCTCTGTGGTGGATGGTTTAGGAAAGAGTAAAAGAACAAGTTTTACACTTAAAATTTCACCCACTACATTATAGTTTTGCTTCAACTTTTTGATGTCTTTGAAGCTTTGTTTTATGYGTTGGTGAGAAAATGATTTGCAATGCTGGCTATAGCTACTGCCTACTGGTTAAATCATGGCAAGCAATGACAACCTCTGTTCTTTGTGTGTCTTTGTTATCTCTGTCAATAGTTTGGTGCTGTTGGAACTATGTTGAAAATCCTGATTGGTAACTTTTTGTATTGCTACTGATGTTGCACTACTTAAATTGCAGCAATATTTCCGATTGATTTGGTTGATACGAGGGAATGCAGTTAGAAGGAGCTGGTCGGTTCGGCTGGCACGTTATACAACAACAGTATCTTTCGGTACGTTTAAGCAATATTATCCGGTCTGAAGGCGTTCAAAGGACCTGTACAGGGATTCTCCCCGAATACTACAAGGTTGTGCCTAGTGTGCATTGTTTTCGATGACGACGACAATGAAGAGCTTTCTGTTCAAATTACCCGTTGATCAGTAGCTACCTGGATACCATAAGTTCTGAAGGAGTATTCAGTTTACATGGAAAGTGATCTACATACACTGCCCAATTGAGGCATTTAAATTTCGTTTTCTTTGGTCAGGAATGCTAGTTAGTATGGTGGCAAATTGCTTACTGTCACCCTGAGAAATACTACTTGTATACAACATTGAAAAATTGTTCAATTGATATGTAAGTGTGTCATTGTCAACATTATCCGTCCTTTATCATATCTTTTATATTTTTCAGTTCTTGTATATAGATACTTCAAACTCCTCTATCTTCTATTTTTGGTAAGGATTTTTGATGCGATATTCATCTCAGAAATGACGGATGCATCGGATGTATTGTTTTAATTTTTTAAATATTTTTTTATTTTTTTATTTTTTTTATTTTTGTTGTTGTTGTTGTTGTTTGATTGCTTGCTGCCCGTATATATGAACTTCATTGACGTGCGTCCGTCGCTGTAATTTTTTTAACCTCATGGCAAAATTCTGCAAGCCATTCTTTGAGCATTCAGGTTGCATTTTATATATGAAACTTTTGACATTTGTACCTAGAATATATTTGACTTGAAATTTACAGGAAGTTTGTCAATAGCGCAAGTATGTGGCCGATGAGTTAACTTTGGGAAGTGGTTATCCACAATTATGAATTAAACATTAGATCAATTGTTCTAGGTTCAGAATGTGGGAAATGATATTGGACTCCAAAAGGAAAATTGTATCGGACGCCAAGCTAGCTAAAAAATTTGCTAAGTATACCAGGAGATCACATTTTCCAATTATAAATGTAAAAGAACAAGTGAATTCTCAACAAATTACTCCGTATTATATACAACTCTTGAAGCAAAACTAACTATTATTACATGATCTTTAAATTCAATATGGAGTGAAATGACCCATAAAAACTAAGGGTGGAAACTCAATTGACGATTTCCATGGTATCAGGCTGTTGATGAATACTTGGAATAGCAGACTATGCTTAGTGTCAGTGTGATTTGTAATCGGAACTGAAGAACAGGAAGGAGCTTAAACTTAGTCTATATCGGAAAACTTCCGTGTAGCGTATGTGATCTAAGGTGCGCCGCAAACCATATATTGACAGCTGCATTGGCTGATCTAAAACCTCCCCCATGCCGGAGACATCCGTTGGCAATCTGATGCAGGAAGAACTCCCCAACTTCTTCTCAACTCAGAAGTTGCCTTTCTTTGACGACGAATGTGATGAAGATGTAGAGGCTGTTTGAGTGGATGCCATGTTTCGAACCAGGCATCACCTCTGAATTCAAGCCACATATAGGAAAGCACTTGACAAATACCCTCTTCAACATCAGGATAGATTACGGTAGCCTGCAACAAACATTGAGATTATACAGTTCGACTGCTAATAATATGTTGTTATGTTGATAATTTGTTATATGCAACACTTTCTAGTTGTTCTATGGAAGTGATGAAGGCACTACCTTTAAGACGTAGCCAACGGTCATCAATTCATGAGCAAGTATAGCACCCGTCACAACCTGCATGTAAAATGAAGGCCAGCCTATTACATGTAGCACATTCAAATGAAATACAGTCTGTACAGATTTACTTAAATTTCAGAATTGCAGTCAGTAGCCTCTGCACGTGTCGAGTCCATATATATCAAACATCTGCAGCAGCACTTACTTGGCAAACCATAAAGTACAAGAATAGCTGTGACTTCACATCTTCGATTAACTTCTGGGGCTGTTGTTCTCATCCTACCAATCTATGTCCACAATTTTCGGCCTTCTCAGTATCGAATGATTTGCAAAAGTTAGATTGATGACATAATAAAGAAATGATAATTTATTTAGATTATGAATTGAATGCAGATATGTATGCATACACTGGTCACGTCTGCCTTCGGAAGACATAAAACCTCTACGTCTGGCAATGTTAATCCTGAAAACATTTCATCTGATTAGAGACATGTCAAACAGAAATCAAACTAAAACAAAGCTGAGAAAATAACTAATAGAGTTACATTTTTCTCCCCTACAATAGCTTCATTTAGGGCTTGTCTTTCAACCAAAAGCATGGGAATCTGTTGATCTATTCTCATGTTCATCCCTTCGTAATAATCCCTAATGGCATGATAAAGAGGCTGACAGTCTCCGGTGTCCATAATGGCAGATTCCATGCACTCCARGCATATACTCCTTCCGTCTCCTAAGGCAATGTACCTTGTATTCCATGACTTTGAGATTGAAAAATCAGAGAAATTCTTGTAAGTTCGAACAGATATTGCAATCGACGTGCWGTATTATTAAATATAGTTCCATGAATGCCACAAAAGTTCATTGCTATAATCTACCTCTAAACGTTCACAACTGCAGCAACGAGCAGTTTGATCATGCTCGTGTGAGGGACAATACTTCTGCGTCCAAAATGGGTGGCATCTATACTCAATTAAGCCAGCTGCATTCGTTGGGATCTGAGAATTTTTTTAAAGAACACATGTATAATCATTAATGCACATATGATGGCGAAGCTAATGATACCAGATATCAGAGGACAAAAGATGACAGTTGCTTACAAACTGATGACAAACTTCACACTTGGGATGAGTTAACTCCTTGAAACAGGTCTTGTGGTATGGATCCTTCCCTGACAAAGAAAACTTGGATGAAGAGGAAAGAGTAAGATTGTCTGGACACAAGGATATAATTGACTATACATATGTCATACAGCAGTAGTACTTGTGTCCAGATTGAAGAAAAGCATCTACTAGACTACCTCATGCTCAGTGATAGGGTAACCGCAAGAGCGACAACAAAAGCATTCTGGATGAAAGAATGTCCCCATGCATCCAAGATAATTGCCATAACCAATTTCATGATTGCATCCACTGCATAATCTGCAGGCAATCCAGAGCACCATCAAACTAGTTAACATCTGAATTTCAAGAATGGAAATTTACTGAAGTTGGAATTTCTGACTGAGAAAAGTCTTCAGTACCTATAACCTCTTGGATAAAATGGGACTGGATCGTAAGGAGGATAATCCGGGTAAGAGGGCATGTAGGGGGTATAGGAAGGTCTATGCAGACTATCTTGTAGCTCCCTTGTATCATCACCATTGTCTGTATTGCGTCGTTTATGGCCTGAAACGGTGCATTAAACTCATTCAGTGATAGGTTTTAAAAATGACATACTGCAGAATGATGGAATTAACCAGGAAACACAACTTCAGCTCAACAATACCTACCACCTGATCTCTTCGAGTCATCCGACAAAGACAGAGCAAGTGCACGGTCTAAGTCTTCTTTGTTGTCACCTGCTCTAGARCGATCATCCTGAGGGCGTTGTAAATTYAGGTTAGTRTTACACACTGAGCAATCTAGGCCACATTCCACTCATCAAAATGATCCCCAGGCGATATAGAGTCTAATGTAATCGACCTTACRTGAATATTTGTTATACAGAAACTAATGTTCTATGCTTGGGAACAATATTTTGCCTGATAATTAAACTTGAATTCCTTATATTTGTAAGTCCTTGCTTACATGTATGAGAAGAACAAACCTGATTTTAACAGCAAATAAGATAGGATAACAAGTCCTACATGCGGCTTTCACAAGTTATTGACATTAATGCATATACGTTGATGGCACCATAGTTTAGACAAGATCACAAGACTGGCCTGTCTCGCCAAGATCACAAGTTACAGTCATTTATAACCTAATACAGACCACCTAACCGGGGCACATATGCGCGCTCAAAATGGTAGAAATGTGACTTTTTCAGAGCATAGAAACTTAAGCATGACATGTTATAGAAGATGGTACAAGTTTAAAATTATAAATACAGATAAATGGTTTTAATTCAAGCGGCTAAGAGRTCAAAAGAGCTCGGTTTCAAACTTTCAATATAAAAAATGAAAGTAAACTTTAGAACAACATCTTGCAGTAACGTCCCTTTACAGAAACAGAACAAAGTACTTTATGACAACATCCCAACTATTCCATTTCAAATTATTCTGCAACTTCATACAATTACTAAATTTAGCTGATTGGGCGTGTAGCATGTTCCCTGTCCAAACATATCACAGATTAAAAAAAATCCATTTTATGGAATTCGGATAAAGGATAAGTCGTTTCCAATTCTTGCATCGCTCAAAACCAAGCTAACACAATCCGGCGTTATAGTACTTAAATCTAATCAGCTTTTTACCCAAAGGATGCTTTATTCCTTATAAATTCGCGAATAATATCTCATATAAGTACTGGTCAAATTTGTAATTCATAATTTTGGGGCTGGTGTCACTGTGTCCAGGGTAAGTTGTTTCTAATAATAGCTTAATGATTTCGCGTATTAAAATGTTTTCTATAGTTAAGCCAACCAAAAAGAATATGATGTTATTATCCTAGGGATATGATACAATTACAAGTGCCATGTGCAACTTGTATATGCAACTTTTTCTATATAACATAATCAGTACATTATCACAAAAGGTTGGATTGCGAAGAAGCTATCCAAAGAAGTTAAAGATACTCATTTTGCACATCTATATGACGATCTGATGATCTGAATAAGAACTCATGGATGCCATGACTGCAAGCAATACGCCCAGCAGGACCACACCGACCGTTAGACCTAAGCCTAAAATATTTAAAAAAAAATAAAAAACAACAATAAGAGAACAGGAAGACTGCGAATTATAACTTTATCATCTTTTACACCCTTAAAAATTTATAGTAAAAAAAAATTTAAAATAAGTCAGGAAATTTTAATAAACACTAATCTTTGTAACAGACAGGGTGAAAGGATACTTTACAGAAAACTACTTGATAATTTTTTTCTCATGAAAATAGCTTTTGAGTCACTTTTTTTGTTAAAAAATTATACCATATCACTTTCATTTGGAAACAAATTCTCATGTTTTATCAAGCAAGTGCATAAAAAATCACAAATGCAACAGCAATACAACACAACTAGTGCCTAACCTATAACAAGATTTGAACTTTGGAATAAAATGGTGATGCGTGGCATCAATAATAATTATTAACCGAGCTACATTCCAATGCATGATCATTATGATGCTATATTCTGCATTAACTTGTTATCGAAGGTAAACAACCATATTCTTGGTTAGCGATTTTTCATGCTGATGATAGTAATTTATTTTGCCCTCTTAATTTTATTTTATTTTTGTCTTGGATCAACCAAATTGYAAAGGAAAAAAAGATTTGGGTGTACTAAAATATTACCAGTGATCTTGAAGGTGCCCTCCAAACCATGTTTTCATCCTCAAGAAACTGGGGATGTCGTCCGCCTGCAACTGAAGAGCCGCGACTAGACCCACCACCACCACCTCCACCACTGCCGCCCTTAAAAAATTTGCTCAGCCATTTCATAAACCGGGACTTTCTCTCTGTATTAGGATAAGCAGAAAGGCCTGTTTATATGATTTAAAAAAATACTCAGAAAATCATTACTACTACTACTATCTTTTCAATCATACGTAATGACTAATGACTTAAAACACTCAAATAATGAATAAGAAGTTTGAATACAAATTGCAACGTTGAAGTTCATCATGAAGCAACTAACATTTTGATTATGGTGAACAAAAAACACTGAAAAAAAGAGGGTGATCAAGAAGATTACCATAAATGCAAGGCTGAGAGAGGTGGTTGACCTCAGAAGAATCAGCCATGAAAATGGAAGCTTATTAGATTATATAGGTATAATAATAATGTTCTAATTGTTCCGAGTTTCGAAAGCGAAAGGGAAGAAGTGTGTGTTTGGGGGATGAAAAGGACACAAAACAGGGAAACGAGAAAGAAAGAAAGAGAAAGAAAGAAAGAAAGGGTTGAAGAGATAAAAGGGTGGTTCAAAGGACAGAAGAAGAGCAAAGTGGGCATCATGCATTAAAAACACAGAAAAAAGAAACACAAACATTATTTTAAAAAAATAATAATAWTATTGTAGGAATGAATTGAAGAAGAGATTCTTAGCTTGGAAAAGAATGAACAAGGAAAGAAAGTAAAAGAGTGATGATCGCAGAAAAATAAATAAATTAAAAAAAAGGGAATTGAAGAATCTGATGAAGAGGATGATCGAAAAAAAAAAAAGGTAGTTTCGACGGCTAAGAATTGGGAATTTTGACGCAAAAAAAAAAAATTCGTTTTCTGTGGAACTGGGAAAAGGAATTCTGGTGTGCAATTTGGAATCATTTCAAAGCACAACAACATCACTTCTGTTCCTTGTAAATGTATTAATGCTATAATTTGAATATCAATATGANAAAAAAAAAAAAGGTAGTTTCGACGGCTAAGAATTGGGAATTTTGACGCAAAAAAAAAAAATTCGTTTTCTGTGGAACTGGGAAAAGGAATTCTGGTGTGCAATTTGGAATCATTTCAAAGCACAACAACATCACTTCTGTTCCTTGTAAATGTATTAATGCTATAATTTGAATATCAATATGACAATATGAGAGTATAATATCTTCTTTAGGATTTAAATTTCAAGGATTTTTCCCGGGTTTTAATTTATTCATGATTTTTTAAAGTCGGGGACAACTTAAGTATTCCATATATGATTGTTGTTTACTTGTTTTATTCACTATTTTGACTATTCACGCCGTCTAACGAGATTTTGATTGTGACTTATATATACGGTGTGTCTAGTTCATTTATATGATAATTTTGTTGCATTTTTTGTGGAAAGAATATTATTAGGTAGAGTGGTCTTTCATTAACGTTTTTAAAAGGCGATTAATTATAGAGATTTCTAAAAGTTTAGATCGTTTATAAGAGGTACGTATAGTATATGATCGAGAAAGTTTATTTGTCGATATTTTTTCTTAATAAAATCACGTCGACAATAATTAGGAATTTCACCTTATATTAATTGGTCGAACATATGCATCAGTTTCTTAGGTACATGTGATGATGTGATGATGAATCTAGTAAAGTGACATCTTTTATGTTATTCCTCATGAAAGGCAAGTTAAATGAGTAGGTTTTCAATTGTGCTTGAGGCAACAAATTAAATTCTATGTGTTTTATATTTTTTTTTTTTTTTGAAATACTTTGTGTTTTATATTTAGATGAATAGATGCTTACATGTTTTTTACGAGTACAAAAGTATAAACCACACATATTATTGTTATGTATGTAAGTATGAGTTGGTACCGTCCTATTGTTATATGATTTTGGAATGAAACTCTAGTTGGAATTAGTGGACTGTTCTCTCTTTTTTTTCTCGACCGCCCTTCGCCCAGGGCCCCGGCCCTACTATATCTTTGCCAAATTGCCCTACTATACCACAATTCCACCTACCAACTTGCTCCACCTTAAAACCCCAATGCTAGGTCGTCTATATATTTAAGTTAGCCTAAGCTTACATGTGCAACAAAGCGACTTGATCATCAACACTAACTAAACATAAATGTATTAAATGTTTTGACCCTTCGGAATCTTATCAAAATGTGACTTTCAAGTTTTTAAAGGAGCGTCTCTTTTTCTTTTTGTATTTCTTTTTTCTCCAATAATAATTACTTGATATTTCAACTACGTAGTATTATAATGAATGGCTACAAATAACAAGCATTGCATACATACAAT
>SNQN01007083.1:0-14975 GCA_008642245.1 Bassia scoparia
AAATATGTAGGAGTAGTTCATGTTTTTCATTGTTTTCGTTCTCTTTTATTTCATTATCATTATTATTATCACTTGTCAATACTAACGATTTCTTATCCTTGTATAGCGATCCAAGGCGGAAGATTCATTTCGCACGTTTTTAAATTATGAACTAATATCGGTTTTGTTTGCAAATTCAGGCGATCCAAGGCGGAAGATTCATTTCGCTCGTTTTTTATTGCGAACTAACTTTTGTTTTGTTTGCAGATTCAGGGTAAGATTGGTTTGTATATATGTTTTGAAGTTCATATACTTCGCATTGTCATGGTTGTACATCATTTGTATATATTTTGCTAAATAAAGACCGGAAATTATGTGAATCACTTTAAAATCAGATTAACTATGGACGACCGGTTTTTAGGCACCGTTTTAACTTGATTAATGCAAAGTGGTCACAATTTCTAGGTTAGGTAGTCTCTTGTGCATAATAGAAACACACTTTCGTAGTAATCTTTAGGATTAGTACGCTTCTAAGGTGCTAAAAATGTAAGTTATGTGCATTCAATAACCGTGATGAATGGAATTGCAATGAGACCGAGTAGAGGCCGCTACATGCGGGCGAATTGGGTTACAGATCTGATTCGTACCATGTCCCCGAACCCACGAACTGGTTACTGGATCAGAACGTGGGGCCATTAATTTGGCACCAACGTTTCGGGCGTCCGTGAATAACCTTTATAGGCACGGTGGCGACTCCCCTTACTCGACAACACTACCCCAACGCACTCACGTGCGGGTTCCGTGGCTCAAGCCCACGCAAAGCACCTCGATGTAGTACCAAGCCGCGCGCCCGCTATACGCGAGGGCGCGGCCCACGTCCTACAATTTGGCGAGTTCACTGGGGATAATCACCGTTAGGTGAAGTGGACAGACTTCAAAAGTCTCGTAATTCCATCATCACGTTTATTGAATTTTGTTGCATTTTGCATGTGACCCCGCGCATAAGGTCACGCCCACGTCCTACAGCCGTCCAGACAGGGTGTGAGGCTTCATGGTGTCGGTTCTTCTCAACCACACTTAAAGGTATTGCTCTCACTTAGTTTAGTGAATTTCCATCTAGATGCATTACGAATTTTACTGTTTTAGAAGCTTTGTTCAAACAACAATTTATTGCTGGAAAAAGACATAAGAAAACTAGTTTGCATTTGATGAGTTTGAAACAAGGCAAAACTGAAGGCCTGTCTAGTTACATCAAGCGATTCAATGCCGAATCTCTGGGCATTTCGAATCTGGAAGACAATGTTGCCTTTTTAGCCCTCATGTCAGGCCTCAGACCTAGCCGGTTTTAAGCAGGACCTGGTCATCGAGGGCATCACAAAGTACTCAGAGGCTCTGGCTTTGGCCCAGAAGTATATTCAGGCCTCAGAAATCAATAACATGCATGATGATCAGCCCCCATCCGAGGGTAAGAGAAAAGCATGTGATAACAAAAATGACCACAATCAGAGCAAGAAGCCCAAGCTCAAGGATGGAGTGGATGACCCTCGTTACAACACTAACAGGAGGGATATATTCTTAGACATCAAGCCTTTGGACATCCTACCGAAGCCCATTCCAGTTCGAACTACGCCTAACCGGCGAAACAGAAATCTTTGGTGTGAGTACCACCGGGAGTGTGGACACACCACCCGAGATTGTAGAGAACTGAAATAGGCAATCAATCACCTTGCCAACGAAGGTAAATTGAATCGGTACCTCCGCAAGAAGGATACCAAAGAACAAAGCCAGCCCCGGCGAAAGGAGGATCAGCCTCAGGCCAGTAATGAGACAATGCATACTGTGAACGTGATCTCAGGAGGAATTGCCTCGGGGGGACCCAATAATTGGGGTAGGAAACGTCACTTAGAGGACCTCACGCACCAGGTATTAAAGGTCGGTGGTGAGGTGCCTCCCAACTGCCTAGCGATGGTCTTCGATGAACATTCGGCCAAACCTATCGTTGTACCTCACGATGATCCTCTGGTTGTCGAAATCAAAGTGTCCAACGCTCGGGTGAAGCGAGTGCTCGTTGATAGCGATAGTTCCTCGGATATCATTACTTATGACTGTTTGCAGAAATTGAAATATTCTAAGTCTGACCTCACTGCTTCGGACCATCCTCTGGTCGGCTTTGGTGGAAAGCGAACATACCCAGAAGGAGTCATAAAGCTGCCAGGCTTGGGGAGAAGGACCTGGCCCGTTCGGCTCAGGTGTACTTCACTGTCGTAGATATGGACCTCCCCTATAACATCATCCTCGGCAGACCTACACTCAATAAGATAAAAGCATCCATCTCTACTTATCAGTTGCTATTGCAATATGAGACAGATAAGGGCACTGTTGGTCGGCTATATGGAAACCAACGCTCAGCCAGGGAGTGTTACGTCAATAGCCTCCGCAATGCCGACCCTGAACCTTCAGTCGGGCAAAAGCGGAAAGACCCCCCTAGAAGGAAGCCCTCACCGGGCTGGATGTATACCTCAGTGAGAATGTCAAAAGGTACAATCGGCCTCAGCCAGCGGAGGCCAACGAAGAAGTGCAGATTGACAATGACCCGGAACACACTGTCCGAGTCGAGAAGTCACTTGCCCCCGGTATCCGAGAACAGGTCGTCTCCACTCTTAAGGAATTTCGTGATGTCTTTGCATTCGCTGCTACGCAGATGCCCGYGATTGATCCTTCAGTTATGGTGCACAAACTCAGCATCAAGGACGYACATCGGAGTGTGAAGCAAAAGCTCAGACATCAAAGGCAAGAGAGGAATGAAGCAGCAGCCTCAGAAATCAAGAAGTTGCTGGAAGCAGGCTTCATCCGGGAATGTCAATACTCGGATTGGCTGMCCAATGTGGTGCTGATCAGGAAACCAAACGGAACTTGGCGCATGTGCGTGGACTTTACTGACCTCAACAAAGCATGCCCAAAAGATGATTACCCATTGCCAAAAATCGATGCCCTGGTCGACTCCACTGCGGGACATGCGCTGTTCAACTTCATGGATGCCAATGCAGGCTACCATCAGATCCCAATGACAGAAGAAGATCAGCCTCATATCGCTTTCATCACTAAGCAAGGGGTCTATTGTTATAAAGTGATGCCATTCGGTCTCAAGAATGTGGGAGCCACTTACCAAAGGCTGGTAGAAGATCTTCGAGGGCCAGATCGGAAGGAACGTTGAAATATATGTCGATGACATGATAGTCAAAAGCCGAAAGGTGYAAGATCACATCTCAGACCTCAGGGAAGCCTTCTCYCCCCTCAAAAGGTARAACATGAAGCTTAATCCCAAGAAATGTGTATTTTGGGTTCGGGGAGGAAAATGCCTCGGATTTCTTGTCGATGAGAGAGGCATCGAAGCCAACCCCGATAAGATTCAGGCAATCATTAACATGGAGTCCCCAAGGTCAGTCAAAGAGGTACAAAGGCTCACAGGATGCATGGCGGCCTTAGGTCGGTTCTTGTCACGATCGGTAGACAAAAGTTTGGCCTTCTTCAAAACATTGAAAAGGCCCTCATTCAGCTGAGATGAAGAAGCAGAAGCAGCCTTTCAGRAGCTCAAACAACATCTATCTTGCTTYTRGAAGCTTGTCTCCCCCTTACCGAGGGAACCACTCTTTTTGTACCTGGCAATCTCAGAATATGCGTTGAGCGCAGTCCTAGTCGCCGAGAGAGATAAGACTCAACATCCGGTTTACTTCGTTAGTCACGCCTATAGAGGGGCTGAGTCTTGATACTCAGAGATCGAGAAGATGGTATARGCTTTGGTAATCGCTAGTCGGAAGCTCAAGCCATACTTTCACGCCCACCCTATCAAAGTCCWAACCGAATGGCCAATTAGGAAAGTCATCGAAGGGAGGAATCACTCAACAAGGATGACAGAATGGTCAGATCAGCTGGCAGATTATGGGTTGGAGTATGAACCTAGACGAGCAATTAAGGCCCAAGCATTGGCAGATTTCATAGTCGAATGCACAAATAGGCCAACCTCGGCAACTGAGGCCGAGGGTTGGGAGGTTTACGTGGCTGGCTCGGCGGCCAAGGATGGAAATGGAGCAGGCATCCTGATCAAAGCAAAGAATGGGGTAAACTAGAGTATGCAGTCAAATTCGGATTCTCAGCCTCAAACAACGAAACCGAATACGAAGCAGTCATCCTCGGAATGCAAATGTACTCAGGTACAGGGGCTAATTCTTTGAAAATAAAGTCAGACTCACAATTGATTGTGGGACAAATCAATGGAGAATTCAAAGCCAAAGAAGATGGAATGAAAATGTATTTAAACATGGTACGAGAGCTCTCCCAGAAATTCAAACACTTCTCCATTAGTCACATCCCTCGGTCAGAGAACAATCAAGCAGATGTACTCTCTCGATTAGCCAGCTCAGCCGAGTCCCTTGAACCTCGGACCATCACTTGGGAAGTATTAAAAGAGCCCAGCATCATTGCTCAATCCACCTTGCCCCTGGACAGGGGAACTACATGGATGGACCAGATAATCCGATACCTTCGAGATGAGCAACTCCCAGATGACCCAAAGCAAGCAGACAGAGTCAGGACTCAAGCTCGATGGTTCGAATGGTATGATGGACAGTTGTACAAGAAATCCTATACCCATCCCTTGCTCCGGTGTGTGACACCAGATGAGGGGAACTACATCCTTTGGGAAATTCATGAAGGGGCTTGTGATAGCCATCAAGGGGCAAGAACTTTGGCTGGAAAAGTCCTTCGGGCCGGGTACTATTGGCCTACCCTCAAGCAAGAGGCGCATGACTTGATATAGAAATGCGAAAAGTGTCAAAAGAATGATTCGGTGCCCCACCGACCAACAAATCAGCTTTCATCCATCCTACCCACTCTACCATTCGACAAGTGGGGCATGGATCTGTTGGGACCTTTTCCACAGGCCCTAGGTCAAAGAAAGTTCCTCATCGTTGCAGTAGACTACTTTACCAAGTGGATAGAAGCCAAGCATTTGGCAACTATCACCGAAAAGCAGGTTCAGCAATTCATATGGAGGAACATTATCACTCGATTTGGGATACCTCGGATCCTCGTAACGGACAACGGGAGACAGTTCGTCAGTGAAGCCACTAAGAAATACTGCGCTCGGTTTGGAATCATCATCCGAGCAACCTCGGTGGATAGACCTCAAACCAATGGACAAGCAGAGGCTGCTAATAAGGTCATCCTCCGAGGAATCAAAACAAAATTGGAAGGCTCCAAAGGCACTTGGGTCGATGAGCTTCCTGGGGTCCTATGGTTGGCTCGGACTACATCTAAAGAGGCCACGGGACACACACCCTTCTCCTTGGTATATGGCAGTGAAGCCGTCCTGCCTGTGGAAGTCGGGATACCTTCCCCTCGGGTAACATTCTATGATCATGACCAGAATGAAGAGTTTAAAAAGATCGACCTTGACCTGCTGCCCGAGGCTCGAGGAAATGCATTGCTGAAATCCATCTCCTATAAGCAAAAAATCACACGGTACTTTAATCGGCGAGTTAAGACTCGGGAGATTCAAGTGGGAGATTGGGTACTGCGAAGGTTCGAAGCAACAGGTCGGGAAAACATGCTTGGCAAGCTGAACCCTAACTGGGAAGGCCCCTATCGGATCACTGAGATGATCAGACCCGGAACCTACAGGCTCGAAGACATCGATGGTAAGTCCCTCCCTCGGCCATGGAATGCAGACAACTTGCGCAAATACTACATCTGAAGGTCAAGACTTATTTATTTTCATTTTCGAATTATTTAAATGCTGTAAAACGACAAAGCCCTCGGTCAGGCCATCCTCGTCGGATCCCTGATCGAGCAATGCTCAGTCAGCACTGATATGACTAGCACTCGTTGTAATAAAAGCATTAATAAAAGTCTTCCTTTTGCGCACATTACGTATATTTTCCATACAAGTATTCAGCCTCGGAAATTGGCATGCCCACCTTCGGGGCAACACTAGCCTCGGAGGCACCCCATCAAGACAAAGGTGCACATGCCAACCCTCGAGGAAAAGCAAATAATAGAAACAAGCAAAGTTGAAAATAAACAAGTATCAACACTCGGAATAAGCAAAGGAGTCAAATATTATAAATAATACCAAACTCAGCTGGCAGAAGTTAGAATATTTGAATTACAAAGGATCGGATACCAAGCCCGACCATCAACACTTAGAATAAATATTTCAAAAGGATTACAATTTTTGGCCAGAACATAGCCAGCAGAAGATACTGAAAATAAAAGGAAAATAAAAGCAGAAGGGTCCTAGAGTTACTCGGGAGAACTGGCTGACTTCTTAGCGCCATCATCATCATCTGACTTCCCCTTCTCCGCCGAGGCCCTAGAGGTAGTGGCAGCTCGAGACTAAGAAGACGCCTTGGCAGCGGAGGCCACGGGAGATGTGGAGACTCGGTCCGCCTGAGCCTTAGTCGCAAGCTCGGCAGTCCTCTTCGACCTACGCTCCCGCATCTGTGCTAGTTCCCGAGCGACCCCTTCGTCATACTTGGTCTTAATGGCAGCCAACTGATCGGGGGCCACAGCAGCAATAGCGGCCTCCATCTGAGTTAATGCATGGCTGACACCAGTCTTGAAAGAAGACTGACCCAGCTTAATCTTGTATTGACGACCCTCGGGGGTGGCGAACCAGTGCTCTACCACAGCCTGACCACCAGCAGCCAGATTCTCCCTTTCAGCCTCCAAAGCATCATTCAGCTCCTTAATGGTGGCATCTTCTTGGCAATGATCTTCTTTCGCCTCGAGGCTCGGTTAATAGCCTGGACCCGATCATTCTCAAGGTTCTGCCTCTCATCCTTCCACCGCTAGAGCTCCGCCTTCTCCCTTTGCAGCTCCTCCATCTCTTTGTCCTTGTCCTGGACAATCTGCGTCTTGCGGCTTGTTCTTGGCATGGTGGAGGGAAAGGGCATGCATCCTGACAGTCAGCTGAATCGATAGTCGCTGTCAGATATAAGAATACTGGAAAAGAATCAAAAGGAAATTACAAGTATAGAAACTCGGAAGAACAAGTTACCTCGAGCCAGGCACACTGGAGGTCCTCGGAATCCCGAGCCAGGGCTTCCCCCTTCATCAACTCCGAGACGTCCTCATGATAGACGACCTCCTTTAAGGCGGACTCGGCCCTTTTGTGCCTCTGTTTCCCCTGTAGTTGAGTCAGGGGAACCACCAAGCCAGCCTCCGGGTCGACCCTCGGCCTTTTCCGCTGAAAAGGCGTGTCATCACCACCTGTTAAGTCTGTAAAAGGGATGTAGTCCTGGAAGTTGTTGACGAAGGGAGGGTTCGGAGGAGGGATGCCAGGATGCGTCTCATCCTGGTCAGTCTCTCGGACAGCTTCGAGACCCCCGGGGAGTTTCCTAGGGTTCTGCAAGGAGTAAAATCATGAGATTAGAAGATAGCATGGGACAAATCAAGACACTCAACGGAGCCTGCGTCAAGAACTTACCTCGACCACAGACGGGATGGGGATGTTACCAGCGTCCATCTCCGTGTCAATGTCGGCAAAGAGGAAATTAGCTGCAGAGATAGTGTAAGCCATACCGAAGTTTCCAAACTTACCAGCCTCTGCAAAACAAGGGTCAGCCATATCAACAATAGAAACACAAAATTAACTTCAAATGGCAATAATAAAAACAAGTATATAGAGTCGGGACAATGGACCGAGACAACAGCCACCCTACCCGGAGACATCTTTTTACTTAAGCCGCACATTGCCAGATAGTGTTCATTCTGCAGGATCGTATCATCCGGAAACCATTGCCGAAGAGCTTCTGGTAGGGTATATACACTACCCGACGACCATTCTCCCTAAGAAAGAAGAAGGCTACATCTCCCTCGGACTTGTTCATCGGGGGCACATTATAATTCAAAATCAAGTTAGGACGGTTCAGTGTCCTTACCTAAGGGAAGTTCCAAACAGTTGGCCTATATACAAAGGCGGACTCCCGACGGAACCCTTTCCAATTGGATCGAGTCCGACCCAAGACCTTGTACGGCTTCCGATACTGAAAGATCCACCAGCCGGGGCCATACTGCTCGCCTTGACACTCGCTCAACTTGAAGATGTTTCGGAAAAGGGTCAAGGTCGGAGGTTTGCCCATCCAATGACAGATGGACAGAAACCCAACTATGTGTGCTACAGAGTTGGGCATCAGGTTGTGCAGAGCTAAGTTATACTCTTGCAGCAACAAGGGTATAAAAGGGTCGAGAGGAAATCTGAGTTCCATCTCCAAGTGACCCTTATATACAGCTATGGTCCCTGGAGACGGCAAAACGACCGACTGGTCAAAGTTCGGTGCTATGTACCTGTACGGGGGAGGAAGAAAGAACTTGTGGTTCTCCCAGAAATGTAACTCCTTCAGCAACCTTTGTTGATAATGCTTCTCGATGTAGAAGAAGCCAGGTCCCCTCTCATTATTCGGTACTTCTTGCCCCGATGTCGACGTCCCAGCCATTCTGTCAATTTTGAAAGTCACCTTATCATCTACAAATTTACGTCTAAACTGCTTACAGTCGTTTCCCGTCTTCCTACATATGCCTACTTGCCAAGGTAATAAGACACCCTCTAACTCTTCTCCCTCGGGCTCAGGAGTCAAAGGCGGGGTCTCTAAGGGAATGGCATCTAAAAWGTTCTGACTATGTACGACACTCTGTATCACCGCACCCTCGGGAAGAATCTCTCCATCTAAGATCGGGATTCCATCTTTAAGGTCATACACGTATTCCTGAATCGGAAGGTCCTCCTAAGCTGGAGCATGTTCCAAGACTAGGGGGTTGGCTACAGGATTATCTACAACAGTTCCTTCTAAGGGTCCTTCTACAAGGTCAAGCATCGGYTGGTCATCCGAAGCTACACTAATACTAACGTCTAAGTCAAAGAATACAAGCCCTTGAGTCGGGGAATATACAGGACTGCTACTAGGGTCAGATTCAGAARGAAAACTAGCYATGTTATCATACACAACAACAAAACGAAACCTAAGTCAAGGGAGTTAAGAATACAACGTACCTTAGTTGGAGTATYCTAAAGAAGACAGTCTCGCACCTAGCTCGGTCGAAGTCTCGATCCCCAGCGGTAGACAGGAATCCTCAAAAGAAAGAACTCTAGAGAGAGAAATTTAAGCGTTCWAAAGAGAGAAGAGAGAGATTTCCTAAAATCCTAGAGAGAGAAAAGAGCTTTCTAGAGAGAGAAKAGAGCTTTTTTAGAGAGRGGAGGGAACTTATTAGAGAGAGAAGCCAAATTTGGAAAGTGGTAAATGTGAAAATGAAATTTACCAATCTTACTATTATATAGGCAGGTAAAGGTGAATAGTTACCCTGACATAATCAAGTACCACTTTTAATATTAAATATTCGGGACATTATTAATTTCAAAATCATTAGGACGGATTCTATGTGTATCATTACGCTAAGGATGTTCCAAACGTTTGCATAATATACAAAAAAGGGAGACTCACGAGGAACTTTTCCAAAATTGGTGAGTCCGACCTCAAAGACCTAGTAGGCTCCGTATACTGAATAAGACACACAAGCGGAGCATAGTCTCAGCTTGACACCGCTGTCAATTGAAGTATTGTATATCGGAAATGGGATCAAGAGTATGGGTTTGCCCTCTCATACGTATTAGGCCGAAAACACTATGTGTGTCATAACAGAGTTGTGGCAATACAGGTTTGTGCAGAGCTTAAAGTATTCTCTTGTCGAGCAACAAGGGGATATAAACGGGTCGAGAGTATAAATACTGAGTTCTCATCTCCAAGTGACCCTTATTAATACATGCTTATGGTCCCTATGGAACGGCAAACTAGACCGATCTGGTACAACGTTCGGTGTATTGTAAGTGTAAGCGGGGGAGGAAGAAAGAATAGTGTTGGTTTCAGATATAGTAACTCCTTCATGTTCCAAGCACTTGATAATGATAAAGCTTTCTGATGTAATTTTACAATGAAGTCCAAGGTAAACCCTTCTCAATTTATTCGTACGTTCTTAGCCCCGTATGTCGACGTCAAGCCATTTCTGTATTTTAGAAAGTCATCTTATATCTACAATTTATACGTCTAAATGGCTTACAGTCGTTTCCCGATTTCCTTAATTATGCTACTTCCAGGTAATCTAAGACCATCTAAATCTTCTCTAGGGCATCAACTGGAGTCAAAGGCGGGGTTTCTCAAGGGAATGCTATCCTAAAAGTTTGTTATACTATTGTACGATACGATCTGTTATCACTGGACACTCGGGAAGATATCTCACATCTAAGATGGGATTCCATCTTAAGGTATTATCACGATATTCCTTGAATCGGAAAGGTCCTCTCTAGCTGAAGCATGTTCCAAGACTTAGGAGGGTTAGGCTACAGGTATTTATCTAAAAATAGTTACTTCTATAGAGGTCTTCTATCAAATCAAGCATCGTGGTTATAATAAGTCATAATCGAAGCTACACATAAATATAATGTATAAGTCAAGTAATAACAAGCCTTGAGTCGAGGGATATAAGGACCTTGCACTAGTGGTCTAGTTCAGAAGAAACACTTAGCATGTTATCATATATCACAAACAACAAAGAACTAGTCAGGGAGTTAGAATATCTAAGATACCTAGTTGGAGTTCATAAAGAGATGACAAGTTCGCTCTAGTGGTCCGATGAAAAGTCTCGATACCCAGCGATAGACAGGATTCCTACAAAAGAAAGAAACTTGAGAAGAGAGAAATTTATAGCGTTTCTTTAAAAGAGAGAAGAGAGGATTATCCTAAAATACATAGAGAGAGAAATAAATGTAGCTATTTCTAGAGAAGAGCAGAGAGCTTTTTAATAGAGGAGGACACTTTATTAGAGGAGAAGCCAAAATTTGGAAGTGGTAAATGTGAAAATGAAATTTTACCAATCTTACTATATATAATAGGATGCAGGTAACACGGTTGAATAGTTTACCCCGCTGAATAATCCAAGTACACTTTTAATATTAATATTGGCAAGTGAGTAAAACATGCCACAGTTATTCTAACAGGCTCCTAGAAGAGACGATCGTCAACTTGCTGAAGTATTGACTGAGTATCCTTTTGCGAGAGGTTGGAGAACCCTCGGTGGTAATCAAAGCGGATGAAACTTTCCTTTTCCCGAGGATACGCACCTGAGAATCAAGGAATGAGATTTTCTCACTCCGCGAGGATGGGGACTCGGGGAATCACAAGGAATGGCAGTTCTTTTTCGAGTGATGGCCCTCGCGAATAAAGGAATGGAGTTTCTTTCCGAGGAAGGCACCTCGAGATCAAAGGAATGGAGTTTTCTTTTCCCGAGGATGCACTCAGGCTGGAATCAAGCAGGAGTTTTCTTTTCCAGAGGATGGCACCTCGTAATTGGTTTCAAAGGATTGTAATGTTTTTCTTTTCGAGGATGGACCTCGGGACAAAGGAATGGAGTTTCTTTTCCAAGGATGGCACCCGGAATAATTAGAATTGGGTTTTCTTTCCCGAGATGCACTCTTGGGAATCAAAGGAATGGAGTTCTTTTCTCGAGTGATTGGGCATCAGATATCGGATGAATCAAAGGAATTGTATGTATTCTTTTCCGAGGATGCACCTCGGGGATTCATAAGAATGATGTTTTTCTTTCTGAGGATGGACTTCAGGGATCAAAGGATATGAAGTTTTCTTTTCCGTGAGGGGTATGGCACCCTGGGAACTTCAAAGGTAATGTATGTTTTTTCCTCTTTTCGAGGATGGTCATCCTTCGGGAATCAAATGGAATTGGAGTTTTCCTTTTCCCGATGGATGGTCACTTCGGGAAATCTATAAGGAATGTGAGATTTCTTCCCGAGGATGGAACAAACTCGGATAAAGGAAGGTGTTTATCATATTTCCGGGTGATAGGCCCCTGGTATCAAAGAAAAGTTTTTACTTATCCGAGGTTGGCACCTGGGAACCAAAGGAGTGAATGTATTAATTATTACCCGAGGTTGGCTACCTAACTCTGATGAATCATAAGGAGTCGAAGTTTAACATATTCCCGAGGTTGTACCTGGGAATCCACAAAGGATGTTAGAGTTTCCTTTATTCCGAGTCCCAATAACCAGAGGATAGAATTGGGGTCATTAGACTCAGCGAGTGGTGTGTCCATCACCCATCTGCCGAGGGAGTAACTCTGGTTCCTCTCTAACATGGTCATAAAATCACCTCCTCCTGAAGGGTGATCCATCTTGAACTATTTACTAACATGTAAACTAGCCCTAGCGGGGGATGATCACTCCATCTTCAGAGGCTGGCCCCACTCGATCGGAATCAAAAGGATCACACACTCCTTATTCTCCAAGGAACTTGGCAACCTCTAAGGTGAATCAAGGACCTAGCTCAACTTTTACCTCTCCGACGGCTGACACCTTCGGGTAATTAAGGGACTTGCTCTTTCCTTTTCCCGTAGGTGGCACTTCTCGGGAATCAAAAAAGAGCCTAACTATCCTTATTCCCGAGGACAGGCACCTCGGAATCCAGCAGAAGAAATACGTGCTTAAAGTACATTGGTGAAAGGCACCACCTCATCTCCATCTCAAGGTCCTAACACTCGCGCCAAAATAGGGCTTCATTAGCCCTGACCGACAGCAAAAACACCTAGTCGAGACTTCCAAGACTCGGCTTACACTCTTGGGCTCATCTAGATACCTAATCAAGCTTTTTTCTTCTGCATGGCTCCGCATTCAGCCCCTCTCCGAGAGGAGAATACAACATTATGCTTAAGAATTATTGCAGCTCTAGGTGACCTTCCCTCTATGCGGGGTGCAGCGTTCGGCCACGCATCGTGGGCTCTGCTCGACCTCGAACACGTAGCACTGACAAGGTACTCAGCTTATAGGCTGAGAAGTTTGACAACCGGACCGAGAGATCAGAGCTGATTTCTGCTTGACACCTTAACACTCCCTTAGGTTTCGGTATATAGTTTATCAAGCTGTGGGGCATTGTATCCTTACTATTATCAGGTGCCTACTATGGTCATCTGGTGGGTCCTATCAGACTCCCTAATAGTGACATTGTGGGCCCACATAGCAATGGATATCATGGCTCCTTTATGGGTAGGTGAGGTTGACATAGTGGGGAAATCTGACACGAGCAGAATGTAATTTTGTCACGCATATACTTCATTTGCCAATGCGTTGCATTCAATTTGGGAAAATTCTACCATGGTCAACCCACAAACCTTATAATAAAGGGAGTTGGTGAGACATACTCCAGTATCTATATTCTGAACCCACACGAGTAACAAGTCTAGTGCTATATCTAGCTTGCTAGACCTTACATCAGGTTCTTGCTGAACTTAAGCTATTGGAGGGGTTTCCGTAGATCCACGGGATTAGTCTCTTTGCTTGTTTTGCAGGTTAGCCGGGGAGATAGTGTCCAATTAATCAGGAAAGTTGAGGAAGACACGATGTAGCCAGCTGTCATCCAGTTCATTATTATAATTCAGGAAATTTGTCAATCGATACTACCGCACCCTTTTTTGTCATACTTTGGAAAAATAACTACTAAAATTATTTTTTTTTCAAAACATACGACATTTATCAAAAGTTTGTGAACACACGATACCAATTTTATACCCGCGTTTTTCATATTAACTATTTAAAAACCTTTATTTAAAACATGCTCTGTCCCTCTATCAGACGACAACGCAGAACATCCTTTCCTCATCTGCTGCCATTTCCTTTATCCGATCGACCCCATACATCTTCTCACCGGAGCACCAACTAGAACCACTCTGAGATCATAGGAAAGAGCCCACGCCTACATCCAACGAATACACACCATACCAAGTCGCCGCAGACTAAATATTCGATTTTCAATGCTTTTACACATCTTTTGGTACATTATTTTATTCATAGAAAGGTTGTTAGATTCAAAAAAATACTATGAAATCGTGCTAGATTTTACTCATTTAGGAGTTTATGGTATTCAGAGTTAAGCCATGGTTATTTCACGAAATTTAATGGTGATTTCGAAATTGGGTGTTTCGAATTGGGTGATTTCAGTTTGCAAATTGGTAATTGGTTGGCTCGATATATGAGATATTCGAATAGGGTATTTCATTGCTTGTTGCAAATCGATCAAGTCGATAGGGATGAGGGTTGCGAATTTAGGGTTTCAAATTGATTTTTTTGGGGAATAAAGAGTTGAAGTTGGGTGAGTGGATGATGCGAATTAGGATAGTGGGGTGAAGTAGGAGAGAAAGCTTGGTTAGGATGCGTGGTGTTGGTGTTCGCGAACTGGGTGGGGAATGGGGGGGAAGCGTTGGGTCTCAGGCGTGGGGTGCGAGGGGTATGGGGGAGCTTGCGAGGGGGAGGGTGCTAATGCGTGGGAGGGTGGGAAAAGAAATGGGTGGAGGAGGTAGTGGAGTAGGTAGGGAGTGAAAGGGAGGTTTGCAGGAGGGTGGTGGAAGTGGCCAGGAGAAAGGGAGAAATTGAAGGGAGGTGGCCGGATGGAGTGGTTCTGGTGAGTTGGAAAGGAAGAGAGTTAACGGGTCTTAGCTTAAAACCTCGTTAATATGGTCGTGGTCACAACTTTACAAAAAATAATCGCTTATGTTTTAAAAAAAATTAAAAATGGTAGTGTTTTCAAAGCTGGACAAAAGAGGGTAGTAGTGTGTTGACAAACTTTTCTTATTATATACAACTACCTCATGTTATTCTTATGTAAGTTTCTGAACAGAGACTCTTCACCTTCGATCAGAGATCTGGTGTAAGATTAATTTTCTTTTATTGTTGTCGATAGGTTTCTTGTGAATTTAAGTGAGTTATTGGTATGTTAAGATATTTTCAATTTTTATTTATTTACTTTTTTATATTTAGATTAATTTAAATTTTTCCTTAATTTTTTGGACTATAATATATACTATTTGTTTACTGTTTTGATATTAGTTATTTAAATTATTCTCAAATTATTATAATTGTATATTTAAGGGGGCAAAAGAGAGAA
>SNQN01007083.1:15000-35063 GCA_008642245.1 Bassia scoparia
TCTCACGAAAATTATTCGATCAAATTTGGGTGTTTGCTTTATAATATAACATAGATAATTATGTTTAATTTGGATTATTAAAACTTAATTCTATGGTTCAAATTCTATAAATCTGTCTATTGTTCAAATTATTAGAAGTTATTGGCTTGATTTTATAAAGATATTAAATTATTTATTATTTATGTAAATATTTAATAGTGTTATATTCTATCTTAGCTCATAATATAAAACGCTAAATTTGTTCTTATGTTATATACTATATAGTGCAATTGCACGGGTAGAATATTAATATTTTTTCGTAATTGTTTAAACACATGTAACTATTAGATTTAATATATATTTTTTTACATTAATTCTATCCTGGTCATATATAGGGTTGAAGGTAAATAACGTGGTCAGGTGCTAGTGATAAAAATTAAAAAATGTCGGCCTTGGAAATTAACAGAAACAAATTTTGATGTCTACAATGATGCTAGGCCCTGTTGGCTTGCCATGAGTTAGGTGTCGTAGTAATAGCTCAAGGTAGGTTATCCTTCAATGCAAATATATTTGAAGATGATGCTTCTTGGGAAGAATTCGTAATAACTGCACAAACTATCAAGTTATTGCGCAAAACAACACAAAATTTCGACATCAATTGGACATTTCAAGTGAATATGAGCCACAAAGTCTTAACCAAGTGAATTTTTTTACTCCCAAATCAAAGCACGCAAATCTAGACAAATCTTGTACATATATAAATCGAGATAGATCCATTTAAAAAAAATTGACCCCAAATTTGAGTTGCAAAAGTGATCCAAAATCTTAGTTGAGCCAAATTGACGTACAAGCAAATTTGATTTTGAAATTTGGAAAATATGATCAGCTTTGTTTGAAAGATTCACCTCGATTTGCGTCAAAAAGAGAGAAGTAATTAAGGGGTTGATTGCCCTACTAATGACTAATTTAAWTTTTTTTCACTAAATGGTCGCGGTTTCCAAATTTCAAGATTATATTTGATTGTTGTTTTAAAAAATATGTATATTAGGTGTCGTTGTTCGAATTGTTTTTCCAATTTAAATAACAATAAACTGTAATTAATGACAAATCATACATTAAAAATGTAATAAACGATAAATTAATGACAAAATCATGCATTTTCAATGTAATAAAATATCAATTAATGTGCATAGCAAACCACATTCATGAAAGGTCCAAAAATGTCAATTTTGTGAAATGTGAAGCTTTCCGATGTGAATGTGGATGTCCTAGTGTTTTGTGCACGCTATGCGTGCATGCGTGTAATTTATTATATATGATTAAATATTAAAAGATTTATTGTTATTGGTATCATATATAGAATGAATGACATTTAAAAAAGAAATTATGTTGAAAGTACCATAGCTAATGAATATTTTAACACTTCATCACAAATTGAATGACTTGTTGAAATGTTAAGACAAATTTTCTTCCAAGATTTATAGCANTAGAATTTCCCAAAAAAATATCATCCATGAGGACCATAACTTTTTTTATTGCTAAAAAAACTACAATAGTATTAAAAAAATGAACATAATCAATTATATATTAACGAATGAAATGAAAAAAAATTAGTATTGAAACTGAAACCACTCTTTAAAATTTGTTGAAAATTTAAATGGAATGGTTGATGGAGAGGTGTRGAGTTGTCATATGTAAAGAAATCGTAACATTGTACGAAGTGAATATAATTTATGAAATTGTTATTTTAAAAACTACACTATAATGTAGATATGCACTCGATTAATCATCATACATTAAGATTAATATACTTCATATACATCATGTACATTCATACTAAAAAGAGAGAATTTTACTTACATAACAAAAAGAAAATTGTGTATTTGAGTGTTTTAGTTGATGGGGGAGAGAACCATGTCTTATATGTAGAGGTGTGTGCAAATTATTAATTTAAGAGTCTTGTTATAATTAGTGTCCAAATTCGTTATAATATCTACTCCGTTATTAATGTTCAAATTCTTTAAAATTATATGATTAGTGTTCAAATTCGTTATAAGTTATTTAATTAATAATGTCTAGATTCATTTCATTTTGATTGATTGATATATAATTGGAAATTATTTAAATTTTGCATATTTTAGGAAAAATTAATGTTAATTATCATTGATAAAAAGAAATTAATTTTGGTTGATTGAGAAATTGATGGCTCATTTGTTCAATTTTTTTTATAGATTTATATTTATTTTGACTTAGACTTGTGTGATTTTTTTTTAAAAAAAAACTATATGTAATTAGTAAGGATATGAATGTAATTTAATAGGGGACACGATTATTCCCCTTCCCTTATATTATAGAGATTAACAATGCAATTTTATTTGTGACACATTTGGTGGAACGATTGTTGTCTACAATTTGTAGTAGAAATGTCATTTTATTTGGTATTAATTAATTAATTACGGGTATTTGTTTGATTTGGTAATTCCCTGAAATAGGAAAAGGATTTGCTTTTGGGGGCTGTCGACCTCGTGGCGGTGCTGGCCTTTCACTGTAATTCCCATTTTCTCTCTCCTCTTCTTCTCTTTCTTTCTTGCTTTCTGTAATCTTAAACCCCTCTTCACTTGCATAAAGCTAAAGCTGAAAAAAAACCCCCCATTATTTATAAAAGCTAAAACAACAAGAACAAGAAAGAATATTTATTTAATCCTAATATAAATACTGGGGCAGTTTCATTTTTGGCTTGCTTCTGATCTTTCTTTGTAATGCTTCATTGCTTTGTGATCTCCTCCATTTCCTGTAAGTTTGTTCATTCTGTTGGAACAGTTTCAGTTTTTAAATTGTTTTTAGAAAATATAAGTTGAGTTTTGTTACTTTGATGCTATTATTTTTAGAATATAGTGTTGTTTAAGAAAAATGGGAATAAATTGATTCAGTTGCCTTTACTTGCAATTTTGGCAAATGGGTATTTCAAAGGAGTGTGGTATGTTCAATCATTGAATAATGATCAGTGATTTGTAATATGTGATTTTTGGATTAATTATACTGGGATTTATGCAAGTGGTGTTTTGGGAGATCAAGAGGAATTGCATGTTCTGAAATTTCTGCTTTTGATGTTATGGTAATGTGTTAGGTGATAGAATGTTGATTGTGTTGCTTGGATTATTTTTTCATTACTTAGTTTCATTTTGGGGTTAAGTGTGATGTTGTGGAACTGGGAAGGTCGGTTGGTAGTAGATGTAGCGATATACTGTATCTAATTGTAAAGTAAWGATAGTAATACAATACCAACAATATTAGCAACTTGTTGATGAAGATCATGATGGCTTTCGGAGCTACTTGCCAAACTAGGTTGGAAGCAAAATGAAGTGGTTTGTTTGTTTGGTTTTGGGGGCAATTTGGTTTCGAAGTAATTACATTATATTTGCAGGCGGAATACGAAAAAGGATGTTMATTTTTGTGTCAATTTGATTGAGGGCTTTGGTTTTCTGCTGATTGAATGGGGTACTGTGAGAGTGGACACATAGGAGATTAGGAGTGATAGGACAATGGTGAAGTTTAGGTGATGAAGAGTAAATCGTTTGTTTTTTGTGTTTCGCAGTAACTTAGAGGTTGGTTCATTGAGATATTTGATTCAGTTCATTGTATTCTGAAATTAAAAGTTTTGTGATTTAATTTTGCTTGTTTTTGAGAATATGATCATCATTCCTTTTTATGGTTATGAAAAGCATTGCTTTTAAAAATTGGCTTAGCTAGTGTAGGATGTCATTTTATTTTATTAGTGTAACTGCGATAGGGTTATGTTTTTGGGTGCTTCTAAAGCTGCCACAATTTCCACAGGAAAATTAATTGTACAGTTTGTGGGCTTTCTAAATATGTAACTTGACTCTCTGTGATTGCTTCGTTGTTGTTGCTGGCTCCAACTTTCAATTTGTTTATTCTTGCTAACATCTTGCCATAAACATGGATTTTTGCAAAGTTTAAAAAGAACATATATAAAAGATGTTAGCAAGAATAAACAAATTGAAAAGGAATTTTTTTGTTGAAACATGCTTCCCTTGGGTTAGCTGTCGATCAATTCCTTGGGTTAGCTGTCGATCAACATACAGCATAGGTTTTCATCAATGAAAGGAAATTTTGCCAGAAACTATCCGGTTTTTCCTAAAGTTTAGAAAGAACTACCCGCATTTTTGGTTGAAACATGCTTCCCTAGGATTGAATGCATGCTGTTATTTTCTGAATATATGACTAWTTTATTGTATAAAGTTYGTCTGTTGGGTTAGTAGAGATGTGGGAGTTTTTAATTCCATTCTTTTGCAGACTATTAAAGCTTTGTGGAGCTGAAAATGGCCTCCGACCTTGTGAATACTGCCACAAGTGAGAAACTAACTGATGTTGACTGGGCCAAATTCATTGAAATTTGTGAACTAGTTGCAAATGATCAGAGGTATTTTTTTTAATACATGGCTTCTATGTTCTGCACTGGCATGCAATCATGATATCTGAACAATATTATATGCTTCTGTATGAATGTAAAATATCTTTGGAAGTTTGAGCAACTCAGTTGGGTGATGAGATTATGCCACCACTGAGTTGTCCAGGTTGACATGACTTTGAGCTGGGATCCTTGACAAGGAAGAAGAGTGCCGGTGAAGGTGAAGCTGGCAGTGAAGTCTCATAGAGACTATCTAGTGTTGACGAGGAAAGCATACGGAAGTCATAGATGTTAGATAGAACTCTAGTAGATGAAACAGAAGGAGACATAGAGACTATCTAGTGTTGACGAGGAAAGCATACGGAAGTCATRGATGTTAGATAGAACTCTAGTAGATGAAACAGAAGGAGACATGATTTTGACATTATTGTTAGTAGAGCAAAGTCTATAATCTAAGATAACCTTTCAGTGAGCTAGATCAACTAAAGTAACTCCAGACTCCTTAGTATCTTTCCTGTATCTTCTCTAGCCAAGGAATCAATCGTCTTCGGTTTTGTGTTAGAACTCTGAGCCAAGGTGGATAGCATGAACATTGTCAAAATTTAAACTCATTATCACACATTTCAGGATGCAACAGAAATTAATCTCACAGAGGCCTTTATATGCACAAAATGGCCTGTGGCTACTGGCTAATATTAGTATCTTATTGGGAGTGACAGCACTGCAACAAGAGCTAGCAGGTGAACTAGTTGTTTTTATCATGGAAAAACAGTTGAGGAGCCCCCTAACGACATGACATGTCAAAAAAGTCTAGAGCTAGCAGGTGAATTTGTTGCTTAAATAACCATGTAATGAAAAAAATATAGATGTTTCTTACATAGACGTGTTACATATATTCTAGTGACCATTGACAAATTGATTGAATATAGGCTTCTAGCTATATCTTAGTAAGATTGTGTGATGTTTTTCAATATGTCTCCCAAATTTATGGTTGAACAGTCATTGTTATGAGCTCTAAGTGTCCACCACAATCTCAGTCCTATTAAGTAGACTGGTGGACTTGACTGAATTGATTGTTGGTTCACTTGACTCCAAAGAGTCCAAACTACTCTTTGGGGGTTGGTGTAGTCTTTTTCTAGAGGCTTTTGTTAAGCTTGGACTGACTAATTAACATAAGTTTTTCTGGGCTCTKTTTTTTCACTACCTATGACGATGTCAATGGTGTTAGTATTGATTGACAAATGTTTTTTTTTAAAAAAAAAATAAATAAATAAATTAACGTTTAGGTTGAATTGTAGCTCCCTTTACTAGTGGTATTTTCCCCCTTTTGTCATCTGAAAATGTATTGGGAACTATTCTGTGTAGGCAAGCAAAGGATGTGATAAAAGCGATCAAGAAGCGCTTGAGTAGCAAATATTCAAATTCTCAAGTATATGCTGTCATGGTAGGTAGAGTTGATCAGTCTTCATTGATAAATTATCTTGTTCTACTTTTGCACATTATGCGGCAAACCTTTTGGTGGTTCTGTATGACTGTATCACTCAAGAAGTATGATGTATGYTTGTTCATTTTTTGTGGTGGTAAGGGAACAGTCCTTGAGTTGATACTTGATAGAATGGGGAACTTATTAGTTTGTTCACCTGTTTATAATTTTCAGCTCCTGGAGATGTTAATGAACAATATTGGAGAGGCTGTCCACAAGCAGGTGATTGAAGCAGGTCTTCTCCAAATTCTGGTCAAAATTGTGAAGAAAAAGGTATTTGTTTCCATATACTTCCGTTGTTTCTTTTTCATGTGCAACAATTTCGGTTGCACATACTCCTAGGCAATTTTTGTTTGTGTGAAAGGATGCATGTTATAAAGAGACTCAAGAGAGATATAGAGAAAAATGACATGCAAAAAGGAAGAAACATTTGTCTCACGCAATACGAAACTACCCTAAATAGAAACTTTTGCCCATAATAAAGAAACGGAGCAAGTATAATTTTTTCCTGACCAAAGTATGGCTGGGGAAGTAATGTAAAGCAACATTTTGGTTTGCTGTTTATGCTTGATCTGACTCTCTTGCTTCYTTYTATGCAGTCAGATTCACCAGTGCGAGAAAGGATTTTTCTTCTTCTGGATGCCACACAAACATCGGTTGGTGGAGCGTCTGGAAAATTTCCTCAATACTATAATGCTTACTATGAGTTGGTGGTAGGTGCATGCTTTTACAGCTTACAGTCTTTCAAATCTTATATGATTCAAAGTGAATGTAAGAGTTGAACTAGGGTTTATGAGTCTATGCTCATGGATTTTATTGTTTAGTTTCTATCTCAACTCCACAAGAAATATACTGTATGTGAAACCTCTCATAAAGTTAAATCAAGCTTGTATCAAACCTGAATCTAAATATATAGCTTAAAACTATATAGTCTTTGAGGCACCAATTTTTCTAAATGTTCGAATGATTGACTGTCTTTTTTTTGTGTGATTGAGAAGATCTTTTGAGTGTTGTGATTAGGTTTTGCAACTTACGTTCTTTTCTTGTTATCTTCATGACTCCAACAAAATTMTTATATCACTAAAGATGGAAATGGAATTGACTTTCTTTTACATTCTAGTCATACTTATTTCCTTGGTAGTTTGTATATTTACAATTCTRTCTCATTCCATTATTGTTCCTTCATGACTCATGCTGTTTGCCTGTTAACTCGAGTTGCTTTTTTATGACAATAATTTTCTTTCTTGAATTCATCATCATACTTGGCAATTGGCATGGATTGATAAGATAAAGCTTGGATTGGAAAACATATAAAATAATGTGTTTCTAATTTATATTCTCGGGACATTTCAACATGTAAGATGTAATGTTTATAAGTAAAAATTGGAATTTGAAATATTATATCTCTCTCTTCTTCCTTTGCCTAACTTACTTGTAGTTCTTGGGCAATATTCTTTGTGAACCTTTATTTTTAAGCATAGGGTAGAGATGTTTCAGCCATTTCATGTGCTTTTATAAGAGATTCTCATATTCCTCAAAACTACAGTCATCATGTATTTAAACATTGGAAATCTTTTGAAGGTTGATTCTAATCAGGTTATCCTACTTCTTCTCCTCTTCTTTAACTGTTAGTAAAAAGAGGACAAAACAGACATCAGAAAAAAAGAAAGTGGAAAGAGTGTGAAGTGACAAAATTTCTTGAGTTTGCCTGTGCAGTGAAWTGTGAAAGTTGTTGGACATTTTCTTTTGCTTCCTTGTCCACTGCCACGTGGTTTGTTCTTTTTCCTAGTACTCCTGCTTTCATATTTTCTTGTGAACTTTTCTGTATTGAGATATTTTGTATTGCTTGTGAATAGTCTAACTTTTAAAGGCTCTTCTTTTCGCCCATTTTTGCGAAAAGGAAGTAAATTCTATTCATTTAAAGTCCCTAACGGATTGAAACTGATTTTTTCTGATTCACTTACTGTTTTATAGAGAGTAGTTGATGTTTACTGATCAAATTCAAAACTGATTGATAATTGTAATTTAATCCTGAATTTATGATTGTCAAAGTTGAAGAGAGCAGGGCCTGATTGATGATGAATAAATTTTCAATTGGTACTAATCACTTATCTTTATTCAGAGTGCTGGAGTTAAGTTTCCTCAAAGGCCTCCTCCAGTATCATCTGATAACGTCTCCTCTGGTGCAAGCAATAAAAATGTAGCTGCTGCAAGTGTTGCCTCGGCCAGTGAAAGGGCCTCAGCCAGTGAAAGGGCCACAAAAAAAGAAGAATCACAACCTGCTCCTGGATCTAGGTAGTCACCTGACTATTCTCTGTCGAACAATTATTCGTTTTTTGAAGTTTGGATATCTTAGAAAGTTGTAATATTTCATATAATTTTGAAATATCTTCTAATATGCCACTATTCTATATGAAGTATAATTTCCCTAGTTACTTTTCACTTGCTATTCCTTAAATTTGAAATCTATGATAGGGCATATGGAATTAGGGAGTACATTGTTGTATTGTCATGCCGGTTGAGTTTTGCTATAGTAATCACTGATTATCTCAATGCTGTAGAACTTGTGACTAGGCTCAGCATGTAAATTTTCTGCAGTCGTGTACTAGAAATTATTGCCGGAATTTATTTATTTATTTCGAATCTGTGTTTATGCAGTATAATTGAAAAAGCTAGTTCTGCAATGGATGTTCTGAGAGAAGTCTTGGATGCAGTCAATACTCAGAATCCTGAGGTACTATTAAACTCATTGTGTTTMAGTTAGTGCTTCATTAGTTCATTATGACGTATCTGATGTGGTGGCTTTATGTGTGCATTTTGAAAGTTATCATCTATGCAATGCCTGAGTAAACAAAATAGAAGTGAAAAGTGTCTCCGTTTCTCAGCTCTTTAGGCTCATGATCTCATAGTTGTTTTGCGCTGTAACTGGTTAAGTGAACCCTTAGTGGTTCAGTGTTCRCTTAGCTTGAGACCGAGCCTAAACTTGGGCCATACGACCTTGATCGTTGTGCTTGGTTAACTCTGGCTTGTCTTGACTTGTATAAGTATAACAATGCCAAAATCATTGTAATAATTTTTTGGAGTAGAGACCAGGAATATCATGAGAACCAGGGTCTCTAATTTGATTGTATAAATCCTTTTATCCCTACACAAGTCTTTTATGAGTGTTGGATCAAACTGTACTATCTCTACTAGCTTGCTGCCTTAAGTCTTGGTCTTCTCTTCACCTTATTAACCTTTTGAAATGAAGTGCTCAAATGTACTTGTCTACAAGTTGAACCTCTTTAATACCATCGTATACATCCATCACCTAAGACCTAAGTTACGCTGAATAAATATGGGTGGTTTGGTGCTCGCTTTTTTTCTGTTATTGGGGTTAAAAAAAAAACATTTTTGAATTTTCACAAATGCTTTTTAGACAAAATGTAGCTTCTGATGACATCTAATTTAATTATCTGGGGAATGGTATTGCTTCATAACTTTGTTCTGTGTGTAATTTCCTTTCTATTGTCTCTTTTAGGCAGCAAGGGATGAGTTTACTCTTGATCTTGTGGAGCAGTGTTCATTTCAGAAAGATAGAGTAATGCACCTTATAATGTCTTCCAGGTAAATCAAGGAAACTGAATTACTGATAGGATCAACAATTGCTTTCAAATAAATATGAACATGCCAAAATGCAAACCTTGGCAATTTTGAACCCGTAATCTTGAATCAGAAAAAGGATCTACTATTTGTGTCATTGTATATTGGCACTCTGTATTTTTTAATTTGAGGACTGCAATATATGGAATATACAGTGCATGGTGTAAACTATGTCTATCTTTCTTAAACAGAGATGAGAAATTGGTTTCTCGAGCTATAGAGTTGAATGAGCAGCTAGGCAGGGTTTTAGAAAAGCATGCAGCACTTGTTGCACATGAGCCTGCATCAACACCTAGTTCTGTTGAGCCTCCTGAGCAGCCCACTCCAACATCCAATGGTAATGGTCATATCAGCCACRGAACTTGGGCTTCAAACCATAATGATCATGCGGCTAGAGATACTTGGACCTCAAACCATAAAAGTAATGTCAGTCAACGCACTTTCCCACGAAATCATAGCAACTATGCTGATCCCGAAGAAACAGATGAAGAAGAGGAGGCAGCCCAGCTTTCTCATAGGTGTGTGCTTGTGCGTTTTTTAATCCGGTGTTTCTATTTTCTCCCCTGTAATTTAGAATTTGTGTGTGTTGATTTTGGACTTTGATCAGGATTCGGAAAGGAAAAGCTCTTGTGAGGCCTGATGATGAAGAAAGCACGGAAGAAACTCCAGGTGGACTGCTTGGCTCATCCATTTCAAAAGAAAGGTTGCATCGTCCTCTTATACGACCTGTGACTCTTGTGTCACCAACCCATGAAGTGAAGGYCTCACCTCCTGCTACTTTGATACCACCCCCACCTGCAAAACATGTTGAGAGGGAAAAATTCTTCCAAGAGAAGAAGGGAGACGGTGCTGCTTTAGCAGGCCATATGAGAGGCCTTTCAATACACAGCCGCAATCCTAGCGGTAGTTCTTACAATGGGAGCATAGGTTCTAATGAATCATAATAGTTCAGTCTCCCTCCTTTTCTTTTTTATTTAATAATGATTTATATCCGGCTTTCAGTGTTTCTATATCACATGGAATCGAAGCGGCCTTTCTTAAATTGTGGTTATGGGTTGCTTGAGTGTCTGTTGATATGTTTGGACATGCATGCACGTTTGGTTGCTCATTAGATCTGCTGGTGGGCTGTCAAATCAGATGTTTGGATTGGATCATTCCGATTTGAGTCTTTTTGTGTGAATTAGTCAAGTGGGATCATCTCGAATTGGTAAAGTTTTCTTGACAAGCTCTGCTGGCGGTGATAATGAACTGCTTTGGCGCTGATGTGTTTTGGCTTCAMGTATACAGTAGGTGTGAGGCGTATGTTACAGACCATATTTAGGACAAACATGTAAATGAATTGGTTCTTTAATATTCGACTCGAGGCATATATATATATCTGTAATTGGTTGGATTATTGTAACAGTATTGTATTTCTCATGAGTATATATTTGTGTTATTAAGCTACACGCACAGACTGTCTTTTAYGTCCCGTTGTCTTGCTGTGCAAGCGGTCRATTTCAGCTAGTTGGCTAGTTGCAATAGGGGTTGTAAAATGCATTATACTCCGTACAAAAGAAAAGTATACTAGTGTTTGCTGTGAGCTTTTTRGCCATAAGTTTCTCAAAGGATTAAGCTAATGAACTCTTTTTTCTCACTTAATCATTGAGAAGAAGAAAAAGGCCATTGTTCTATTGATTGTACAGCAGTAACAGCACTATATTTCTCGTGAAGACTTAATCTCAAGGATCTACTTACCACATTTTGTTTTTATTCCTTGGTATGCGTATCTAAGTTAACCTTCCACAAATTGAAGAACACCGAGAATGGAAAATCGGACCGGCATGAATACCGTTCAGGCAATAGACCTTGCTATCGAAAGAGGTTCAGGCAATAGACCTTGCTATCGAAAGAGGTTCAGGCAATCGACCTTGCTATCGAAAGAGGTTTTGGCGGAGGAAATGAAGGCAACATTTGGTATGGAAGATGTATAATTGTACAGTGAGGGGAGAACGATTGCAAGTACTTGTATGAGAAGTGGGACTACGTTAGGTTGAAATTGCAAGTACTTGTGTGAGAAGTGGAACTACTATAGTAAAAGATTGCTCCCTTTGTTTTCAATTTTACAACATTTGACAGAAAAAGCTTTCATTATTTTTGTATGGTCTTGTTTGGTAAATAAGTTGAGAATTTAGCTGATAAATTTTAGAGTTTTAACTTTTTTTTTAGAAGATTTGACTGCAAATTTGGCTAGTTTTTTATATGAATGATTTTGGTAAAAATTTCATTCCATTCCTATGTTGATTGTTAAAACTATTTGTGTACAATGACATTTATGTACATGCAAATTGATACCCTTGTGAATATTATAATTATGCAAATTGAGTACTATACATTGACATTTACACTCAAAGATAGAAAGTATAGAGTAATAGCAGAGAGTTATAAATCGCAGTATTTAAAGAGTTACAAACATTGTCTCGTGAGTTTTTTTTTTGTGTGTGTTTTTTTGAGGTATTCGACACATGAGTCCACTTGCTCTTTGACTCATGTGCTCTTGATAGCATGTGTTGCATTTTCATTGAGTCATATCTTTTTTTCCTTTTTTTTTACAAACTAATTTTTTAATATTAAAAAAAACGACAAAAGTACCCATGCGATTTATAAATAACAACGAGTACTTTATCATTCGTCCTCAAAAAATTACCCAAAACTCTCTTTYTATTTCCAACCTCTAATTGCCAAACGCCCCAAATATAACGAAAAAGGGAGGGGCACAGAGGGAGCAGTGACTAGTGAGGTTGAAAGTAGAGGAGAAAACAAAGGAAGTTAAAGAGAGGTTGTTGGAGATGAAAGAAGCTGCTCTTGGGTTGCTTTCTCAACAATGGTTGGATCATTGGTTGTCTCCGAGTAAATGTGTGGGGTTAAAATATTATTGAGATTGAAAACTTGAGTTGACTTATCTAGTACACAATATGAGTTTGATCCCTATTTAACCCATTTATATATTGCACTAGTCCTGAACTATTATTATCTTTTTCAATACAATTTTCCATACAAATATTAAATTGAACTTTATTTCACTCTTTTTAGAGTTTTATTAAATAAATTTAGTAAATACCGTTCATCACGACAAACTATACTAGTATCGTACTATTAATAGAGAAGAAGTTGATTGATCAAGTTGGTTAATATATTCGTAATTTTTAGTGGGAAAGTATCGGATATATGGGCATATTGCAAAATAATAAATACCTCAATAAAAAAATTGTGGAGAAGTATCAAACAAAATTTAAGTTTTTTTGAAGTACCAAATTGTCATTTTCCGACCAAAAAGTCAATTAATCGACATTGACCCGTCAACTTTTTGTGCGAAATTATGAAGTATACCTCACACTCGCCTTTATTACCAAATTCAACTCCCATTTACGTTACTTCTTTCAACTCTTACCACTCCTTAACCCTCCCTTTCTCTCCTCCCAATCACGTCTTCCTCTCTCTCCTCCATAGTTGTCCATTTTGCTCATGTAAAAACTCCAATGTGGCCATAATCTCCACATCTCGCTAAAATGTAAATTTCTTGAAATTTTTAATTTTAATTTTTCTTTTATTTTCATCTTGTAGTGCATTGAAATTCCCTAATACCCTAATTTTTTTTAAATTTTTTCTTAATTTTAATTCATCAATTATGCTGCAAATAGTTTAATACATGATTAATTAGGAGATTGATTCTATTTGTGAAAAGAATTATTTTTATTGGTTGACAATACTTGTTTATGTAGTTATGTATTGTGACTCTGTGAGTTGTATATTTATGAAAATAGTTTAGGTTTTAAATTAGTAGTATAGTTTAGGTTTGAGGAATTGAAGGACTTAGAAGAAGACATTTTCCCTCAAAAAATTCTTAAACAATCAAAATAATTTAAAAAATACAAATTAGAACCGATTGGTTTTTGAGAAAGGAGAAACCTGCAATTGAAATTAAAGCCCTAATTCATCTAAATTGAAATCAAATTACCCACTTACTGTACCTTCAAATTCTCTTTGAAATTTGTTCAAATGGAGATTTGAAAAAGAAATAAAGGAATAGAAAAGATGAGCCACAAAGAAAGAAATTAAGAGTATAGAAAGAGGAGTGTTTCGACCGTTGGAAGGTTTCATTGATTGCGTGTGATGCAGTAATTAGACAATGATATTCACACGCATCAATACAGGATTATTGATTATTTGGTTGAAAAAAAAATAATTTAACCTCAAAACAAAACTTAAATTTTGCTTGGTACTCCCCACAAATTTCTTTTTTTGAAGTATTTTCACAATTACCGCATATGGCTGTATAACTTCATATATTCGAATACTTAAAATGGCTCGCGATCAAATTCTTTTCACATATTCATACAAACTTTTATGCACCAAAAAATACCTTTATTGATTTTTTTAATAGGAGATAATGTTGATTTTTTCATAGCACATAGATATACTTCATTCATTTTTTTAAATACAAGTTTTTCTTATGAAAGTTTCACAAAATGCATTACTTTGGTTTTTCTCTACTTTTTGAGACGTGTATTATGAAAACTTTCACAATAAATGCATTACTTTGTTTTTTTCCTCTACTTTTGAGACGTGTATGACCACATTATATTTTCCATTAACTCTCATTTTTACACTATATATTCTCTATTAACTCTTCTTTTTCAGATCTCACACACTTTATTAAAATACACATCTACTCACCTAATCACTAAAAATCTATCTTATATTTAAAACTTGTTTTAACTTAAAAATTTACCTTAGCGCGTGCTATTGGTTTTAAATAAAAAAAACACGTAAATGTAAAAAATGGGAAAAATGCGTCACGTAATTTTCAACTAAAAAAACTTTCAATCAACATGTAGTTACAAAAAAACGTAACTAATAAAAAAGAAAAAAAAAATTTAGTAATTTTAAATAATGAAAAAAAACACAGGTATTTAATATTCTTAAAAAAAACTAATTAGAAGTCCAAAACAGATAAACATTGTAGTTAAGATATCCATTCATAGAAAAAAATTCTCTGTTTACTACGGTATGTTAAACAAATTTTGTGATAAGTATCATTGTTTTACTTTATTTTAAATTGGAAATTTAATGTCATACTTTTGATCAAATTTTCAGTATTGCAATTATTTGAGAATACATTGAAGTCTATTCAATTTTTTGGTAGATCAATGAAGTCTGTACAGAATAAAATAATATTGTATTTTGTACCATGATATTCTTTTGATTGTGTAAGGATCAAACTACAAATTATTTTCAGACATGAGAATGCGATTATGAGATTAGGCCGTTGACGAAATCAAGCGTCTTCAATCGTTCAATACTGATTGAAATGGGGAATGTTCCTCTTCCGTTGGATCTTCTCACATCAAATGATACCACCACACAGGAGAATGCGATTGCAACTCTATTAAAGCTGTCCAAGCACTTAAAGGGGCAGCAATCGATCATCGAAAAAGGCGGAATAATGCTTATAATCTTTGTCCTTAGAAAAGGACTGAAGAAGATAGCAATAGCAACAATCTTTTACCTCTCATCAATTGAGAAGTAACGGAAATTGATTGACTTGACAAGAGAAGCATTTCCGAGATTAATAGAGTTGATCAAAGAGGGAACAATGTGTGGGAAAAAGAATGCACTAGTTGCAATTTAAAGGTGAAAATTATTCATTGTTTGAATTAAGTAGTTTATCTTTCGGGTTTCGTTGGACTCATTTCAAGAAAAACAAAAGTATAATACTGAGTAATCCCATGTTTACATTCTAATTTTGTACCATATATTTCTCGCCATCTATATCTTCAGATGGTGAAGTCATTTTGTATCATTTTTTTTATTACTCTTTTTAGTTTTTTTTWAAAAATCATATCTTTAATAAAATTTACTTAGCCAAGGTATATTTTAGAGGTGATCATGGGCCGGATCGGGCTTAGCTTGTAAATCTAGGCCCTTTGATCGTGCCCAAAGCTTGAAAAAACGGACCAGGCTTGGCGTGCTTTAGGACTTTTACGGACCGAGGCCCAAAAATTCAACTAAAATGCATAAGAAGCGCAAATTATTAGGTACAATCCCCCTACCTAGCAAAATACAACCCCCCTCCCCCTAGCTTATGTGGCACATGATTTATTCCCCTCCCCCTATTATCTTTCACGCATGTTTTTTTAAAAAAAATAAAAAATAAAAAATCATTAATTAAATAAAATTAGATAGATATAAATATTTGTCAACTAATAAAAGCAATGGAAAAAAAGACACGTGTATACTAGGGGGTTGTATCTTGCAATGTAGGGGGGTTTGTATAATATAGGCTTTGCATGAAAAGTGTCGACCAAGCCCGCACAAAACTTGCGAAAAATGGACCGGGATGGCCGACCCGATTTTGGGCCTAAAATTCTTGTCCAAACTCGCAAAAATCGGCCAGGCTAAGCTTGATCACCTCTAGTTATTTTCTACCATACAAAATATATTTATAAAACAAATGTTTGAAACATGTACGACTAATGATTCTGTAAATAAGAGGATGCATATGCCATAATAGGATTGAATAAAATGTTATAAAAATGTAAAGCACCTTTCAGATTGGTTAAACAAATACTCATCCGTAACGTAATAATGCAACAAATGAATTATCAAATACACTATGTAAAGGAAGGTAATTATGAGTTTGGTGCATATTAGTGTAGTGGTAAAAATAAGTATAAATTAGGGTAGGTGGAAATTAGTGTAGTGGTACCCAAACCATAAATTTACTAAGAATTAAGTAGGATAATAACTTATTTTGGAGTAAAATATTATGAACACAAAATAGTACAATAATTTCAATATATCATTGTCAATTTATAGTTGTAAATCTATTATTACTTATGACAATTAAAACATATATTATCAACATATATTCATTGTTCACAACTTTATACTAATCACTGCTATTCATGAGTTATATCAATTAATTAATTATTAGTACTCACATTTACAACAATATTAAATACAAAAACACTAGTAAAAGACTAGTTTACTTCAAGTTCTGTAAACACTAAGTGATGCATTTAAAAAAACCGATAAAAGATTTTTTTACTATATTATTAACAATAATCACTACTACAAAAATTGATTAGCACCAGTTTTAAGAGACCGGTGGTGTATGAAAACCGGTCTCTTAAGTTAAGAGACCGGGTATTCATGAAACCGGTTCTTAGACTTGTCTAAAGACCGGTTATTTGACACATCTCTTATTTTCAAGAAAGAGACCGGTTTTGAACAAAATCGGTCTCTTATTATATATGTTATTTTTATACTTACTTTTTGTACCCCACTTTTCACGTACTCCTAGCACTTCCATATTATATTTGTAATGTTTTTTATTAATATCTCGAACTCACACCCTCATCCCACTACCATTGCTTTGCTGTCCCTTGCTTTGCTTTATTAATTCCCCTCAACCATTTACTCGCCTCTCTCATCTCACTTTCCCTTCTCTCTCTCCTCATTTCCCTACTCATCAATCTGTTCTTACTCCTTCTTTTTCTCCCAATCTCTCTCTTCATTCACCAACTCTCATCTCTAAATTTCTAAACTTATTTTCTGGTCTAAATTTCGCTCAATCCCAAAGCAACATCGAACAAAATCTAGCTATTTTCAGAATTGGTAATTGCTTTTGGCGATTTCATCAGGTTAGTTTTTATTTATTTATTTGTTTGATTTTTTGTTCCCTATTCTGATTTATGCGAATTTTTTCTGGGTTTTTCATTCTTCTACCTTTCGTAGTTTGTTTTTACGATTTTCATTTTTTTTTTAATTTATTTATAGATTTTATATTTTTCAATTTTCAAGTTACCCCTTTTTATTTTCTCGGGTTTTTTCATTTTCTGGGTTTTTTTTATCCTCTACACTTTTGGTAAGTTGTTTTGAATTCGATTTGTTTTCAATTTTCAAGTTACCCTTTTTTTTTTTTTCGCGTTTGATCTACTTTTTTTCACATTTTTTTCGTTTCGATTTTTGATTTGCGTTCTTACTTTGTTTATACTTGATTTAGATCTAGGATTTTCGTTTTTTGATTTTTGAGTTTTATTTTTATGTTTTTCGAATATTTTTTTGGTTTTTCGATAATCGATTTGAATGTTTAGATCTGGGCTTTTTCATTGCTCAGATGTCAAGCAACATTGGGATTTTTGGCGGAAGCAACATTGGGAACTTTGAATGTTCGTCAGACGCATGCATTGGGATTTAATTTTTGTTTGGGAATTTTTTTGAATTTTTGCTTGGAATTTTGTATATTTACTTGCATTAGAAGAAAAAAAAAGTGGTTAACAATGATGCAGTGCTTAATTTAGGTTCATTAGACTAGATTTTTCCGATTTTTGATTTGCTTATTGCTTTGGTTTGATTTTTGTGTTTTGTGTTTTTGAGATATGCGTTTTGCTTTAATTTGAGTTGGATAATTTGAGTTTTATTTTTATGTTTAAGACTTGTTTTTGTGTTCTAATTCTGTTTTTTTTTTCATTTGGTCATGGAGAGGGGCAGTCGTTGGCGGCGCGGAGGGCATCAGTGGTGGCGCAACTTGAGTAATACAGTAATATGTAAATATTATGTAATATGTAAATATTATGTAATATGTAAATAATATTTCTAACAATTTTAAGTAATATGTATATATTATGTAATTATATACTTCTTATGTATTGCTTTGTTATATACTTCTTATCTAATATGTTAGAAATGTGAGGAGAATTGTAGATTATTGCTTCTATTTTTTATCTTCTGTGAAATACAGTAGGTGGGACCTCCCACCTGCTGTACTTTTTTTTTAATTAATAAAATAATCAAAGAGACCGGTTGTGCATAAAAACCGRTCTCTTTGATGTAATAAAATAATCAAAATTAACCATATAAGAGACCGGTTAGTTAGTCAGATCCGGTCTCTTATACCTCTAACTAAAGAGACCGGTTTTTCTAAGCACCGGTCTCTTTGATCAGTATAAGAGACCGCAAAAATAAACCGGTCTCTTACCCTAAGAGCCCTATCACCTAGAGACCGGTTGATATGCGGTCTCTTTGCCCCTTTTTGACCGGTCTCTTTGCTCTTTTTTGTAGTAGTGAATATAGTATATTTGGCCAGTATATTTTTGCTATATTAATAACACCCCTTTGTTGTAAATATTTGTTGACAAAATTGTCAATTAATAATCAACAAAGTAACCATAATAGTTTAATAAATCGTATACAAAAACAGCACGCATCACGTGCTTAAAAGTCTAGTGTACAATTATCCAAACACTCACTAGGTGCTATATCAAGACAACTCATAAGTTATTCAAGATTGACTCTACCCAACTAGCTTGAACTTGACACAAACTCAAGATTGACTACAGACAATAGGTATGTTTGGAAAAACTAGCGGTACAGGTGGCTGTTAGCGGTAGAGGTAGATGTCAGCTGTAACGGATAGATGTAGCTGTCGACTAGTAGCGGTTGAAGTTGATTATAATTTGTTAGTGTTTGGCAAAATAAGTAGCGGTTGAAGTAGTGTATTATTAAAAATGTTATAATTATAGGGTTAAATTGTAGCGTTTGAGAAAAACTACTTCGGAAAGCTACCATTAGTAGCTTTTGCAAAACTCTACCTCAAACGCTACAAGCTACCATGAAACGCTACTCATCCAAACACTGCTATTTAGATTGAATAGAGTTTTTACTTGGTCAAAACTCTAAAAGCTACCCCATAAGCTACAACCAAACACACCCAATAAGTCAATCTTGAGCAACTATAAACTCAAACACAATTTCCATTTTAATTGTTTGTACTTCCTCCGACTTTTAATATTATGTGCAATTTTCTCATATGGACGATTTTTAATGTTTTGTGCGTTGTATTTTATTCCATTTTGGACACACTTCCTCCTATTTATTTTTTAACCCCACAATCTCTTACTTTTCCAGTTTTCCTCCTTTCACACAATCTCTCTCCAATCTATTTCTACTTTTAGACCCTACTCACAGTGGCGGATCTATAGTGTAGCATGGTTATGCATATTACTTAGGAAAAAAATCAAATTTAATTAGTTAAAAACAAGTGAAAATAAAAAGAAAGACAACAACACACMAGCAAGTCAGAACACTAGCTATGCTTTAATCAGTTTGTATGATTTACTAATTTTTAGAGCCAATGGTTACTTTTACAGTTTTATTTACGAAGTATAAGTTTGAAATGTCAAAATGAATTGTTTTTTTGAAGAGTCAAAATGAATTATTGTTTGTATGAATTTGTTGAATTTTCATAATTTGTTGCTTTAATTTGATTGAAGTTGTACTTTATCTCAAGTTATAATTTGACTGGATTATTGATTTGATTGTAAATTTGATAAATTTTTATATAAGTGTGTCTTAGGAAAAAATACAAGCAAATCACGAAAGATTCAAGAACACACCCTCACAAAATAGAACAATAGCAAAATACAAAATAAAAGAGACAAGTGTTTATGAGGAAATTTTAACTAATCTAGAACCCACATCTCCTAA
>SNQN01007084.1:0-35062 GCA_008642245.1 Bassia scoparia
ATATTAGACCCAAATGCTGCCGTTTTTAAACCAAAACCACAGCAGCTTTTGTGATTTTTCCAATTTTTTTTGCATCTAAGTCAGGTTAAAAGCTGCGGTTTTTGTAAAAACCGCAGCTTTTGACTCTCAAAAGATGCGGTTTTTACATAACCGCAGCTTTTGAGGCGCAGCTTTTGAGGTTTTTTCTACTAGTGAATACTCCTCCCTTTCCATAACTGTTAACTCCTGCCGCATAGGTTGTTCCTGTGGATGGAACAGTTCCCATTGACGAGGTCAAAGGGATTGAGTTAGAAGATAAAGGAATAGAAGAAGGTCCAGGGTCACCATGGTTATAGCCTGACTCATAACCTGACCTTGGGCCTACCTGTCTCCTCTGACTCTTGACTCCTTGATACTGTTTGAATGGCCAGAGGGACATTAGATCCCATCGTTTTGTTTGTTCGTGGATAACCTAAGGGAGGATCTTCCCGTAGGTTGTCGACAGTTATTCCTAAACCTCGAGCGGCAGACACATGCGCCAATCGTTCATTTAGTTGATTGTGCTTCTCCACTAAAGGTACCAACCGGGTAATCACCTCAGTCTCAACAGTCTTAGACAACAACACGTTAGTAGCATTCAACGTTTCATTGACATCTATATAATCTTGTCCATTTGTCTGGTAATCCGCCTGTTGAGAATGAGAACCAAAGTTTTGTAATTCAACGGTTATCACTCTAGCAGTCTCACGCCGTACTATACCACGGTGCAGATTGTTGAACTGCTCCCTGTGTTTTTTCTTCAGATCCTCCAAAAGTCTTGTAACAATATCTACGTATTGCGTATATATTGAATTGAGCAAACCCTTGGCTAACAAGGATTGATCTTCCCACTGTTTCGATGCAAACCCTCCAATCTTTACGCTTGAGACTCGATTTGCTCAGGAGGAACTAGATCTTAAACAAATTATTGTTGTTGCGTAACAGTTTCTAAATCACCAAAATCTTTAAGTGAGTTCTCAAGGTTTTGATCGGATGAAGTATCATCCTCTTGATTATCACTTCTTCAGGTGGATCTTCTAGGGGCCATGGTTGAGAAGAAAGTGCTATATTGCAAACTTCCCTCCCATTGTAGTCGCTAAAAAACCTGAAGAGGTGATTTTGCACTTCACCAATAAGTCACCCGCCCAACATTGTTTTTGGTTCGGTAGGGGGTTGCCCCTCTGGTTACTAATTATATAGATAACCTCGCTAACGTAAAAATGGCTCCTAAGATCGTAGAAGAAGTTAAGAATGTATGAGAGTAAGGAATTGAACTTGTTGTGGAATAAAACTGAAGCTTAGGACAAACAAAAATGAAGGGAAACAAAAGCCATCCATTATAAAGTAAGGATAGAGTCAGACTACAAATGTATTATAAAGCAGGATGATTACCTCCATGTTCACACAATTGAGATTGATAAAAACAAGCTAATGATCCATTGAAGGATGAACTATGCTATGATAAGCTATGCTATGCTACGCTAAACTACACTATACTTGGCTATTAAGCTAAATGCAACGAAGGAAAGCTAAAATGCTAATGAAAGATAAATGTTTGATTGATTATGTGTTTAATTGTCCCTTGAGTTGATCCGTCTTCACCTATTTATAGGCCTTTGATGGTAGAGATCGTAGATAGTTTACAACGGTTTCTCCCTCTAACGGTTACTTGATTTGGCGCTTCTTTCCAATATTCGAATTCTCCCATAATTTTCCCTCCAAGTCTCCTTTGTTGCTTGATGCTCCTAATGGGCCTCTTCGTATTGAGCTATTTTCCAATGGGCCCCACTTCCAATGCTCCCTTGAAGCGCTAATGGGCCTCTTGCTCGTCACCAGTCACACATTATTTGTCAAGCTCTTAGTTAATAAAGTCAATAGAATATTTTTAGTCAATAACAGGAACATTGCTCCATCTAACTCTTGTAGTAGATAAGCATTTCCAAACATTATTTAAACCACTCTAAATGGACTCTCCCATTTGGATGACCATTTTCCAAAGATGTGGTCTTGATAATTATGTATTGGAAACTTCATCTTCCATACCAAATCTCCCTCTAAGAAAATCTTGTGTTTAACTTTGCTATTGTAAGATTTAGTTGTTTGTTTATTTTGGGCTTTAATGTTCTCTAAAGAACGCAATTATTCTGGCCTCCTCCATATCCATCTACTCGATTGCCATTGCTTCACTATAATATTCAAATGACAAGTCCATATGTTTGGATACTCGAGCAGACTTAGCACTTAATTCGGCGAGATGTACTGTCTCATGACTGTGTACTAATTGATATGGAGTTATCCTAGTTGCATCTCTCTTTGATGTTCTATAGGCCCAAGTAGCAAAATTCAGAAGAGTGTGCCAATTTCTTTGATTAATATCTACCGTCTTGGCTATCCCTTTTTGTTAGTGGCTTCTTCCTGCCCATTAGCTAGTGCAAAGTATGGTGTTAAATGAACCTTCTAAATATCAAAATCTTTAAGATATTAATCAAATTCCTCTCCTGTGAACATCGAAGCCTGATCCACTGTAATAGTTTATGGAATTCAAAATCTAGTGAAGATCTTTTCTTTGAGGAACAGATTCACTGCCTTTGCATTGAGATTCTAGAATTCTTGGACCTCAATTCACTTAGTGAAATAATCAGTAACTATTAGAATATATTCACGATGTCCTGATGAAGGTGGTTTTATTGCACCAATAGCATCAATGTCCCATCCTCTAAATGGCCAAGGCTTTATTATTGAATTTAGTTTAATCGCTGGAGCTCTTCTTGTTGGCTTAATTCTCTAGCACTGTTTACATAATTTAGCGTACCATAAACAATATCCTTTAATTGAAGGCTAGTAGAAACTCGTTCTTTGAATGAGCCACTTTATTTTGAGCCTTGATTGATGTGATCCACAAATTCCATGATGAACCTTAACTAAGATGATGGAAACCTTTTTGGTATTTAAACAACGAAGAAAAATTCCTTGTGGATCTTTTCTATAAAGCTTATTTTCCAATAGGAAATATTTTTTAGCCGCTAGCCTAACCTTTGTAAGGACTTTCTTCTCAAAAGGATACTTAAGATATTCTTTGATCTCCTGACGCCAATTTGACTCGTGTCCAAGAATACTAACTTTGTATACCTCAACTCTAGTGGCTTCATGAAAGGGTTTAAATTTGAACGTACTCATGTGTATGACACTCTCATCAACACCATCAGGGTCTTTACATGAAGGCAGTTGAGCCAAGGAGTCAGCTTCTTATTGCTCTTCTCTCAAACCAAGAGATTAGTTTCCTCAAAGTTGTATTAATAGCTACAGCCAGAGGAGAAGTTCCTCTATATTCCCCACTAATCTATGACACAACCTATTAAGAATCCCCTAAAGCTTTCACCTTGGTAATACACATAACCTTTAGAGTCTCTTGACTAATAACTAGAGCTTCAAACTCTGTGTACCTCATTGTTGGTACACCGGTCTGAGAAAGCCACTGCCATTTTAGTCTTCACACCTTTAGGTCAAAGTATGACTATCCATGCTCCCGCTGAATTGACTCGATTAGATTCATCAATGAGTAACTTTCCTCCTCCTGAACCTCAACACTTTTCTCGAGGGGATAGTCAACAAGAAAGTCTAGCAATGCTTTACCTTTTACAGCCTTCTAGGGACATATTTCTAGTCAAACTGGGATAAATAGTACTCCACTTACACAACTATCCTGGGTTATTCAAAATATGTTTCTAAACATTGGTAGGCGATATAACTTCAGTGGAAAAAACCATGAAGTAAAGATTAAGTTTAATTAAGTCATTGTGTAAACTCAAACACCAATTCTCAACATTAGTATACATGGTTTTTACATCTTGCAAGATCCTACTCAAGTAGAAAATTGCTTGCTTATGTTCTTGCTCATTCTCTTGGCTTAACATGTTGGTAATGGAGTTAGATGCTGCTGAGAGATATAATCTCAATGGTTTCCATTTTTCTTTGGAAGGATTAAAACTGGTGATGAGGCCAGTTTAGCTTTGATATGTTGAAATGCCACAACAAGAAAATCAATTTCGACCGACCGTAGTCACTGACCGAAAATCGGTCGGTAAAGGTGTTACCGACCGATTTTCGGTCGGTGACTAATATTGGATTTTCGATAGTTGGTAAAAAATAATTCACCGACCGAATTTCGGTCGGTGAGACCATACCGACCGTAATATCGACAGTTTTTGGACTACCAAAAAAACGAGGGAAAAATTATCTTACCGTCTGACATTTCGGTCGATATTACCGACCGATTGTGAAATCAGTCGGTAATACCGACCGAGTTTCGGTTGGTAAAATATTTCTTCCCTCCCTTTTTATTTGTTGTGAAACCATTTACCGACCGACATTTCGATCGGTACTACCGACTGAAATGTCGGTCGGTAAATGGTTTCACAACAAATTAAAAAAAAAACATAAACCAGCTTGCAAATGCTGGTTTTTGACATGCAAAATAGCAATTGTTTATTCAAAATATTGCACACCAAATACATCTCCGTAGCAATACATCACATTTCACATTTGAATTCATTCTAATGTAAAAAAATCTTGAACAAATCTCAATTCAACACATTTTTTTTTGAAAAGGTAATTAGAACTTCATTAAAGAAAAAGGAGTCAAAACATACAGACCATTAGGAACAAACGAGCCACAGTAGATGCAAAAGWATCATGGTTGACATCTCAGGCCACCTTCTAGGAAGGGTTCAAGAGAGCAACTAATCATATACAACTTCTACCATGAAAAACATCAACTAAGCATCCTAAGCATCCAAGCTCTATTACTATCACTAACCTTCCTAGGCATAACACCCACAATCCTATGCATACACAAATTTTTAATGCGCTTAACCACAGTCCTAGGATGAAAAAGTTTAGCATTCCAAACAGCATCATTTCATTGAGACCAAATACAATAAACTAATGCACAAAAACAGCTCCTGATGACATCGCTTCGAAATCTGCCCACCAAGGGTTTCTTCATCCAATCAGCTAACTGGTCCAATGAAGTGAATTAATGCTACAGCTCGAGCTCCTGGCATAATAACCTCCTACACATATGAGAGTAATCACAAGAAAAGAAAAGGTGAGAAATAGTTTCTGGATCCTTTGCACAAAGAGGGCAACAATCGTCACTAGCCAAACCAAACCACTTAAGTCTATCTCTAGTGGCAAGTCTTTTCCATAGAGCAACCCAAGTGATGAAACTCATTCTAGGGATGTTAAGCCTGTTCCACACCCAAGAGCACCAATCAACCATAGGTTTATGACCTCTAATCCACTCATATCCAGAGGCAGCGCTGTACATCTTCTTATCAAAACGCCACTGGTTTTGGTCATACCCCCCCCCCCCCCTAAAGCTGTTTTTTACACATTTCAATTTTATGTATGCACTATTCGAGTATTTCGGATACAAATGTGCATAATCTTTGTAAGAAAATATACAACTCTTTGCAACTGCATGATACAAGAAAAACTCGACAAGAATAGAGTCTTCAGAGTGGAAGATCAAGTCCTTTTCCAATCTCCACTCCTATAAGTTATAGTATGCCCTTGTTCAGAATCTGTCAAAAAGCACCATTGTTAATGATAGATTCACAACAGCCTTGTTAACGATAAATTCGAAGCACATAACTTTATGAAATATAAGGAAAAGAGGGGAGAAAGTTATGAATCGTACGAGTTCAACAATGAAAGTTCCGATGAGTCCCATCATGCATGCTCTTGAGTTTCATCGTCCAGCAGTGTAAGTAAACCCAAGAAATGGGGGTTTGAACTTAGGCTCTACTTTTGGCATCTCCACCTGATTAAAAACCTATATCAACCAAGAAAATACACAGAAAATTAATTTCCTATACGATTTATGTTGCTACAATGACCGATTATAAGGGCAACTGATTCTTTAGCATAATGATAATATACATAGAAGAAGAGATATGTTGATCATTGATATAGCACATCATTAATAACTTTTTTACTAATCACTTTGTAGTTATAGCACATTAGTAATTGAATTTTGTGGATTATTCTCCTATATCAATTAAGCTACTTGCAAGAAGCTAATATTATAAACTAATCGAATTAGCTGTATAATAATACCAATCAGCTTGTATCCCAATAGCTATATTCCCATTCAAATAAAATAACTAACCTAATACATAATACTTAATAGATTTTTAAAAACTTAAGGATATATTATCACCAAGTTAACCCCCCAAAATCCAAAGAAAGCTAGAAAAGAAATGGCTAGAAATATCATACATGGTAACAAAAGTAACAAATAATCACTGCTAGTGCATCTAAGAAAGACAAAGCACCTACAGAAGGAAAGACAGCTTTGGGAGCATCTTCACCAGCATAGCCTGCCTTGCAGGTGTGAGACCCCAAGTCAATTACAATTGCTGATACTTCATCTGCCATAACCAATTTCAAAGATATAAACATCATATTAGATTAATAAAAATTACATGTCATTGGAAATTATGAACTTGATGGCACATGCAGCATAAAGTAACGATCTTTGATCAATAAATATTTTGTGAAGAAAAGAAATTAAAATACAGGTAACTTTAACATGGCAATTGAAAACAACTTCCAAAATTTCAATAATGAAACAGTTCATTCACTTACAAAGTTGCAATACAATTTATTTCAACAATAAACCAAAAAAATCGTAAGAATTAGCACGAAAATACATAAACAATGTACAATTGCAAGCCAGAACTCCTAACTTAACCATTAACACAAAAGATAAACAATAAATAATAAAATCTAGCAAAATCTGGAAAATATAAAATGAAAATTTAAAAAATATTAAACGAAAATATGGGGAAAATAAAACAAAAATAAAAAATAAAACGAAATTAAAATCAAACGAAAATCTGGAAAAACGAAACGAAAATCAGGAAAAAAATAAAACGGAAATTTGGAAAAAAACGAAATGAAACGAAAATCTGGAAGAAAAAAAAAATAAAACGAAATCAAAATCAAACGAAAATCTAGAAAAAAAACAAAATCAAACGAAAATCAGGAAAAAAATAAAACGAAAAATCTGGTAAAAATAAAATCAAGAAAAAAACATGGTAAATTGTAGATCTAGTCAAAATAAAACGAAAATTAAAACCTTCAAAAAGAAAAAAAAAACTTATGAAAACTCATGGGAAAAAACCTAGATCTAAACAAAAATCGAACAAAAACACATACCTTTCTGTGGCTTTGGGCAATCGCGAGTGGTGGTGGTTGTGGGATGAGCAGTCGCGAGTGGTTGTGTGGGGCGCAGGAGGTTGCGAGCCGCATAAGAGATTTGGAAATTAGGGTTTTGATTTTGGGAGATTTGGAAAGTTTGAGAGATGAGAGAGTAAAGAGTAATGGTTGAGAGAGAACAAGAATTGAAGAGAGAGATGAGTGAGAGTGAGGATACTGAGGAATGAGGGGTTAGAGTGAGGAGAGAGAAAGTGAACGGGTAGTGAATGAGGGATTGAGGGGTTAGAGATAAGAGGTGGGTGGGCACGTGAAGGGGTAGTGAATTAGGAATAATGTGGGCACGTGAAGGGCTTTGCTGATATTTTTTTTTTAAAAAAAACAATTACTTTACCGACCGATTAATCTTTTTGGTTAGTGGTACTGACCAATTTATCAGTCGGTACAACTCGTGAAAATTTTGTAATTCCTAAGTTGGATGTTTAAAGGCCACCGACCGATTATCGGTCGGTAATACCGACCGATTTTATTCTGGTCGGTATTACCGACCGTTTTTTCGGTCGATAATATTCCACCAACTGTTGTCGGTCGGTATTACAGACCGAAATAAAATTGGTCGGTGACTTCGGTCGGCCGAAACCAATTTTCTTGTTGTGTGCTAGTTGGTGTTCTTCATTCATTTGAACTCATCTCCCTTCTTCAACTTTAATTAGGGAGAAAAGGCTTTTGTTTTCCATGCCAAATTGGTAATAAACCTTCGAACATAATTTATCTGTCCTAAAAAGCTTTGCAACTCCCTTTTAGTTCTAAGGGGTTCCGCTTCCAACATAGCTATTGATTTGTTCTGGTCTATTTCGATGCCATTTTTATGTACTAAGAACATGAGGAAATTACTGGCTTTTACATCGAAGGCTCATTTCAATGGATTTATCTTCAAACTAAACATCCTTATTCGCTCAAAGGCATGAAGCAGATGCTCTTCATGTATAGATACACTCCTTGATTTCTCCAGACATCATTTATATAGATATCCATGAAATCCCCTATCATCTTATCAAAGATGAGGTTCATAGCATGTTGATAGATTACCCTCAAGTTTTTTAACCCAAATGGCGTGGCAACATATTCGTAGAGCCCCACGGACCATGGACATCTAAATGCATTTTTAAATTGATCACTTTCAACAATTCTAATCTAGTGATACCCAGCAAAATCATCGAGTTGATACCAGTTCATGTCTAGATGCGGTGCCTATTGGGAGAGGCACTATTAATGTCTCTATAATCAATACAAATCCTAATTTATTCTTCTTAATAATAGGAATGATGTTAGCAGTCCACTCGACATATTGTACAAATGAATGAATCCTACCTTTAGGAGATTGGCGATTTCATCCTTGATTTTAGGATCAACTAGGATACTTCTTAGTTTGATGGGCAACTCATGTTGGATAATTGGTGGATGAATTCTTAGCATTTTGTGATGTTCCCATGCAAAGTAGTCTTAGTATGTTTGGAGGACTTTAATAACGGACAACTTCTCATCCTTTGGTAATTCCTTACTAATGTAAGTACACCTGGGATTGTCTACCATGCCAAGATTCACCTCCTCAAGAAGATCATGGACTTCGTGCCTAATGTCATCGCTTTTAGCCGATACTTATACATCCTCCTCTTGACCATAGAACCCACCTATTGATTCAGGCGAAGGAAAAGCATGAGCATCGAAGTTTTCGTTTGAAGGCAGATTGACATTATGATCCATGATTGAGTTCACCTCTATACATATTGAACATAATAATTTTCTTAAAGATTACGAAGAGCTAAAGCAGTACTAGATCTAATTTCAAAGTTATGATACACTAAATTGGAATAGGAAAGAAAGGTCTAGAAATTATTTATATCCAAGACTAATTACACCAGGTAGAATAGCCCTTCTTCCCCTAATAGTGTTAAGAACATCTATTGAGTCCCTTAGGTTCTGAATGATGACAAACAGAAACACTAAATAGGAAACAAGACATTATAAGTGTGAAAATAGTTGGTGGGGAACCGGCTGTAATTAGAACACTATTTTCCTAAGACAAGTTGTTATTCATATGTGTTATCTATTAAACTAAATTGTCTTGATACAGGGAATAGTTGGATAAATAAAGTTCCATGTACTGGTGGTGAACCAGTAGGAACTGTTCCCTCGACTGTTGTGCTAGAAATCAGTCACATACTCTTTATTGCGCATTGACCATGTTACATGTGCAGTGTTCGAGTTGAGTCCAAGACTTAGAGCATGAAGGCCTTTCGAAGACATTCGAAGAAATAAGTATTGCTTATAATTTAAGTTATTCAAGGAAGCCTCGAGTCTTAAAGATTACATGAAGAAAAGAAGTTTTGCACTTTAATGTTTATCTAGGTTTTTCATGTAATATGCTCCGTAGTATGACTTGCATGTTTGGGTAAAAGAGGTGCTTATAAGTGTGTTGAGATATGTTGTGAATTCTGGTACAAAGCTTGAAACATAATTCATAATACACTCAAAGTAAGGAACCAGGTTCACTACATGGAATATCTTAGGTGCTTGCTTTGAAAAATATTTCGTAAAATATTTCTTCAGGATCTTTTTTATAAAATATTCTAGCAGCTGGATAATTAGGTGAATATATTTTGGATACCATAATTCTAGGAATATTTATCTCATTTGATTTTATCTTTGTGATAAAACCGAATAAGATATATACATTCCATTAATCACATAATTACTTGTAGATCAAGTTTGTGTGATTTAAGGAAACTAGGGTTATGTATCCAAAGCCTATATATACTCCACTACGCCAAATTTAGCTTTTTAAAGCTTTAAATGAAAGCGTTTTTATAAAAGCGCTTTAAATAGCTTGATTTCAAAGCGTCTCTTAAAAAAACACTATAATTTTAGTAGTATTAAAAGCGATTTTAAAATAAACGCTTTTATTATACACAAAAAGAAAGCGCCTCACAGAAACGTTTTTAATAAAGAGTTTTAAATAGAATTTTTAATTCAATTACGAAGTATAAACGTTCATATTCAAAACCCTTTAATTAATATCTTTAAAATTGCCATTAAACATAATATCTTTGAAATTGTGTTAAGGAAATAAAAGAAAAATATTTTTTCTATCTTGCTGACCAAAAAATAAATGGGTTTTGTTAAACGACGTCCGCAATACTCCGTATTCCGCCCGCAATACATATTGAAATTACCTATTCACCCTTACTATCCTCTTTCCACTTCTCCCTTTCCAAACAACTTATTTCCAATCCTCAAACTTGTGTCATCTACCATGAACTACTCCACCTCCTAGCACCACCGCCACCACCACTACGTAGCACCGTCCCCACCACCTAGCACCACCGCCATCATCTAGCACAACCACCACTAGCTAGCACAACCACCAACAACTTCAAAGTTGTCATCCACCATGAACATAGCCACCATCTAGTTTCACTGCCACCACCGAGCACCACCACGACCACCTAGCAATACCGCCACCACCTAGGAAGACCGAACGACGTTCGTCAATGGAAGACGAAGAAGCCCAGTCGCCAACTCCGGTAAGCCTCGCATTTTTTTTACTTGGTCCGGCCTAAGAAGTCGGACCCACCGATGGTAGGCCCGACCTAAGAAGTTGGACCCACCGTCGGTGGGTCCTACCTTCTAGGCCGGACCTCCCTCCCTTTTTTTTCTAGGCTTACATTTTAGATTTTAAATAATATTATTAGTAATAGTAAGTAATAAAAAATGTTTAGTTAATTAAATAAAATTTAATGTTGTAAATGTGTTTGATTAATATTGTTTTTGTACTTTTTAATGTTGAATGTAAATGTGTGGTCTTAATTGTACTTTTTAATGTATTTTTTACTATTGTGATTTTGTTTAATTATATTGTATTTTATTCTTTTCGTTTATAAATCAGTAGAAATCATTGCGTAATTTTGGCAATAAATACAACGCTATTTAGTTCGTTGTCATGTTGTAATCATGGTTTTTTTTATTATAGAATAGTCATTACGTGTATATTGTTTATTGATTACAATTATGGAGGGTGATGGATTGGATTATAGTAGTTCGATTCTGAAACTCAACATTATTTGCGAACGAGGAGGTGTACTGTCAAGAGGGCGAAAAGCAACTGGGTTGGCCCTTGGTTCGATTCATTACGTGAATGTATGTAGTTACACCTAAATAGTTTCTCACGTTCCAATAGAGTAATCATGTGATGAACGACTTTACCGTCTCGCGATTAGCTTTTCGACTTAGAGAAAGGATTGCTATCTGAAACTCACAAGTTGACTTAGTAGGGGTCAATACTCCGGCTGAACTATGATGCAACAGACAAATAAAAGGAGCCAGATAAAACATTAATTCTTTCTCATTTTTTTTGTTAAATTTCTACTTTTTACGTGGTTTCTTTTTATTTTTAGTGATTTTTTAAAATAATTTATCTTGTTGATCTGCATAATTTTCCACATTTCATCACCACTTCTCACATTTTTTCGTAGCTCACCGTTATGTCATTTTTAGATCGTATTTTTGTCATTTCTCTACATTTTCTATGATTTGTTTATAAGTTTTATATGCAGAAAATACTAGAAAATAATACAAAATGTACACAAAACATACTCCGGTTAAATATCGTGAACCTTCTAAGGAACACTCTAGAACAGGTTCAGCCTGCTTGGAGCAATGGTGTCTAGGTGCGGTCGAATCAAGGCAAGTCACGAAATAAAATCGGAGGAAATCAACAATATTTTCGGGGTTTTGGAAATATATAATACGCAGAGGCCTATTCGTATATACGCAGCCCCCTGCATATTACGCAGGTTGTTTTTTTTGCCTGCTCTGTTTCCCTCGTGCCTATAAATATCGTGCCTGCCTTGACTCATATCCGGCGAACACGTCTATTCTCTCTCTCCTTTGTCCTTAACTCGCGTATTCTCTCTCTCACTCTCTCAAACACTCTAAACAGCATTCGTTCTTGAGTCAAAGCATCGATTCGTTTTCGATTCAACAAGCATAACAGGTTTACTTTCTGAGATTACTCGCCATTAAACATACTCCTTTTTCAATCTAATTAATAACTATTACGAGTTTCGATCTAATTAACAAAACATGTAGAAACCCTATTAATTGTTCCATGTAAATATGTAGGATTGTCATTAAACGTTTTTAAACGTTTTTCATTGTTTTCATTCTATTTTTATTTCATTTTCATTATTATTAGTCACTTGTCTAATACTAAACGATTTCTTATCCTTGTATAGCAAAGATCAAGCCACAGGGAAATTCATTTCGCTGGTTTTTCATTATAAACAACACTTTGTTTGTTTGTCTTTATATAGCATTTCCAAGGCGGAAGATTTCATTTCGCTCGTTTTTTATTGAACGAACTTTGTTTTGTTCAGATTTAGAGGTTAAGATTGTTTAGTATAAACGTTTGAAGTTCATTCACCTTCCCGTCCCGCGATTGTCCATTGTTGATATCTTGTATATATTTTGACTAAATAAAGCCGAAATTTGTAATCACTTTAATAGTCAGATTAAATATGGGACAACGCGGTTTTTAAGCCACCGTTTTAACTAATGATTTAATGCAAAGTGGTCCATCAATTTCTAGGTTCAGGTAGATTCTTGTGCCATAATAGAAACACATTTCGTGTAATCTTTAGCGTTGAGTACGGCTTCTAAGTGCGCTAAAAAGTAAGTTATGTGCATTCAATAACCGGTGAATGAATGAATTGCACATGAGACGAGTAGAGCCGCTACAATGCGGCGAATTGGGTTACAGGATTATGAGTCACGTACCTATGTTAGCGTCCCGACACCCGACGAATGGTATACTGGATCAGAACGTGGGGCCCATTCAATTTGCGGCACCAACGTCTGGAGCTGTCAGCTAATAACCTTTATGGCACAGGCCGTGCGCTCCCTTACTTCGAACAGACACTACCCGGACACACGCACTCCACGTGGGGTTCCGCTGCTCAAGCCCACTGCAAAGCACCCTCGATTGTAGTACCAAGCGACGCGCGCCCGCTATAATAACGCGAGGGCGCGACCCACGTCACTACAAAGAGCACAAAGAAGAATCAACATGATGGTCGTCCTTATGTGTACTTCAGATGCAATCGATCAGGGCCGAACCGTTAGCGCAAACCGTCGATTTGAGTCAAGCTACTCGAAGATACGAAAGAGTAAAGGGTGTGAGTGTCCCTTTGGAATCAAGGGGATGGTAAGGAAGCAAGGTGATGGGTTGATAATTGTCGTTAAAGCTGGGGTTCACGGAACGCACAACCATCCGTTTATTGTTTATCCTCAAGGACATCGTCAATTGGCCTATCTTAGTCCAGACTCCAAGAAAATGGTGCGAGAGTTAACGACGGCTCGAGGACAACCTAGGTGGATCATGAGTGTTTTAAAAGACAAATTCCBACACTTGTATCCAACCATCAGACAAGTGTACAATGAGCGAATGAAGATGCGCAAAGAAATGGCTGAGGGTAGAGATTTGATTCAACAGTTTCTTCACTTGGCTAATGAAGAGAAGTATGTTCATTGGATTCTAATTGATCCAGGGACCCGTAGGATATGACATGCATTTATGGCACACCCATTGGCTGTGAACTGCCTTCGTACATGGCCTCATGTCATTCTTATGGATTCGACGTACAAGACCAACCGCTACAAGATGCCTATGTTTGAGATTGTTGGTGTGACACCAACAAATCACACCTTCTTGATCGCATATGTCTTCATGAGAAAGGAAGACAAGGAGAGSTACAKATGGGTTTTCGACAAGCTAAGGACACTTATTGGTGAAGATGTTGATCCTACGGCTTTGGTGACTGATCGTGAGGCGGGTCTTTTAGCTCCTCTTGCAGAAACGTTTCCTAACTCCCATCACCTACTGTGCACTTGGCATATTAACAAGGACGTGGAGGCTTATGTGGCCAGTAAGACAACCAAGAGCATCGGAGAGCGGTTTAAGAGGGGTAGGTGGAAARAAGTTATAGAAGCAACATCCGAGGCTGAGTACTATYGTGMAGTGCAGAACTTGAAGGACAATTACTGTGTCAGGTGGCCATGTATTGAACAATATCTTRAAAGCAYTTGGTTTCCACATAAGGAGAAGTTTGTACGCGCTTGGACAAACAAGGTGCTACATTTCGGTCAAACGACGACTAACCGGGTTGAGAGCCAACATTCAGTTATCAAGAAATGGATTGAGACACCTAAGGGTGCGTTGGATACCATATTTAGCAGCGTACATCGAGCTATGGAAATTCAGCACTCTTCACTGCTATATCAGTTAGAAGATTGCAGACGGCGCAGTAAAGGACCGARAGTTCCATTTCAACATCTCGAGGGACATGTGTCACATTTCTGCCTTGATATCTTGGAATCAGAGTTGAATAGGATGCGAAAATTGAGTGATGAAGCTTTTGTGCGATGCGGCTGTGTCTTATTGACGACTCACGGCTTGCCATGTGCGTGTGCTATGAAAAGGGCCACTGAGAGAGGCGGTCCCCCAATYTATAGGGACCGTATACATCCTTTTTGGATGACACTTGTGATAGGAGAAAGTGTCGACATGGATGCATTCGCTGATGAGTCGGAACAAGATTTGGAGTGGTTTCGTGAGCTTGTCGACAAGGTTAAGGCTTCTGATCCGGCCACACRCCGTATGATATGTCGCATCTTAGATGGCGAGTTGCACCCAGAAGCGTTGGACATTGAAGAGCCAGAGGTCAATGAGGCGCCTAAGGGTCGTCGAGCTCACAACACTGGCGCAACATCCCGCAACTTCAGCCGTTTTGAGTACGTAGAAAAGTCAAAGGAATCAAAGTCCGGAAAAGGACGTGGGAAGGGTWGTGGTAAAGGAAATGCGAAAATTTCAACAACATCAGACAACGAATTAGGTAAATATTGATATTTTAGTTCATGTTTGAGAAGCGTTTACACATATATGTTTCTTTATACTTAGTTGTGTATATCTTTGTATATGTTATAGTAAAATCAATGATCATAGAGGACTACTGGTACACTAAGGAGCTTCCTTCAATAATCCTACCATTTGTTGAGAGATTAGTAGATGTTGTTGGAGACGGTAATTGCGGATTCAGAGTAGTTGCAGATTGGAGCTTCAATGATCAAAATCAGTGGCCTTTGGTTCGTGAAATGATTGCAAATGAGGTAGCTGCAAAGCCTGTGTATCGCGGAGTTTATTTTGATGAACTACAAGGGGCAGTTCAAAGAATAAGGTGGGATGGTGGTCCCGTGGGGGAAGAGCATTGGATGCAAGTCATGTCAGATCTATTCCTGATCGCTCAAATTTGGAATGTCGTTGTGTCATTGTTCTATGTTTCAGATGGTTTTCTAACACCTTGTGTCACGATTCTGCCATGGCATCGTCCTTCAACGGTGACTGGACCAACCGGAGAGCTTGCTATTGGATACATACATTCGAGGATACATTATGTCCGACTTCTCTTGTCTCCAGATAGTCCTTTGCCACCCATAGCTGCGCTGTGGTACCAGTTACGAGATGATACTGTCCTCAGATGGGATGCCTCATATGCAAAAAGGGTTAATTTGGCATGACATGGTTGTAGACAACATATCATTTAATTGTTAGAGTTGACTAATAACATTAACTTATGTTTAGTAATCGTTGAACAGTTTTCATGTTTTTCATCAATTTAAGTTGTCAAGTAGAAAGTCTAAACACACATAGAAATAAACTTAAAAGTAGTTGAAGTACATAGTCCAAATAACAAAGTCCACGTTACAGAATCTAAATTAAAAGTCCAATTAGAATCCTAAATAGTTCAACCAAAGTCTCTTAAAAAAAGTTATGACACACTCATTCCAATATCAGATATAGCTTTGCCTCCATTGTGTATGGCTTAGTCTCATTGGTCAATTAATATCAAAATCCTTCATGGATTATGCACCTGCTATCCTGCAATGATAATAGTTTAAGTTAATTAAATAGATACATTTTTACTCACACAAAATAATGAATGATAAGAAAACAATGTACGTAATCTATGAGTGGTCCGAGTAGTAGCTTTACAAATTGCATTGCAATCGTCACCTATCGCGGCACTATAATAGTATAGGATCATCTGCGGAGATATATAGAAACAATGCCATGTAATCCTACAGAGCGCAACCAATTAGGCATAACGTGCTAACCTTTGGATCGTCCAATCTCAGACTAGGTATAGTGGTAACCAATCAACAATATTTGTTCCACGGATCGTCGTAAGAGATCTTCACGTCCCAAGTGAACATGTTATGCTGCACGTTTTAGTGCCTGGATACTACCTGATGCGGTCAAGTTCAGTTGGTGGGATCCACTGAATCCGCCAGAATATCTGTCAAGACTTCGCTCAGGGTGTAATAACGCCTCAATAATGTTGATAACTCTAATCGACATCGGAGGTACAATGTCCGGCGTCACTGTCACTCTTGGTCTAGGGCTGTAAATGGTACAAACAAACTGCTTTTGAAAATCAAAATTAGAAAACAGTGGATGTGAAAGTATAGGAAAATAATACATGGTAAGAATATGTGAATTGCATAAGAATTTGGAATAATTGACTCGCTGCTGTCTCATTTCTTGATGTCTAGTAGTCGACATGAAGATAATAAGTCGATGAATTTCTGGAGCTCTCTGTTGCGAAGCTCTTCAGCAATTCCGGATAAAACGAGCATCAGTGTTGGTTACTGAGAGAAGCTGTCGATGAGCAAAACAGGGAATACTCATAAATCCATGCTGAAGAACGTCAAAAAACCTATCCACCACATCGCCCTGGATGCTATCCAAGTGTCGATACAGATAGGCTAAAGCATATATCCAAGAGTATCTCCATTACTCAATCTGTGTTAATCATGCGAAGCAGATGACCCATCATCTAGAACCGTTTCTCAGTGAATAATGTGGGTGCCTAGAACACATCACAGATACTGCTTCATTTACAATATCCGGGGCCTATTCTCAGTCTTTTCCAACTTAATAAAATATATCGACTGAACCAACCTTTCTTCAATCGGGGGGATTTTCCTGTGCACTAAGCTTGGCTCATCTCCAACTGAAAAGCTATCCAACTTACAATAAAATATCATCGACTTATATATATATATATATATATTATATATATATATATATATTTTATATAATATTTATATATATATAAATTATTAATATATAATATATATATATATATATATATAAGAATAGGATCATGTGGAAAACACCAAACTTAAGTGAAAACTAAAAACTGATTTGGAGATGGACGATCACGATTGAATCTATGTATATACTTGTATTTCAATCTGGGGTACATTGAAGATTTAAAGGGGTACACGTGTACTGTTCATCAACAGTAGCTGAAAGTCTTGTGTACCCCTTTACTGCTTGTATGTACCCCTTAAAATGTAAAATGTACCCATTTATTTTGGTTTTTACGTTTTCATATAACATGTGGTTTTCATTGGATCATGACTCTATATATATACCACCAAAAAAAACCACCAAAATGTGATTTTTTTTTTAAATTCAAACTACCAATTTAAAGCGTTTTAGAACAAAACGCTTTTAAAATACTGAAAACAACCGCCAAAATTTTGGAACCAAAGTATACTATTTAAAGCGCTAATTAGAAGCGCTTTTAATTTAATAAAAGCAGTATATTTAATGAAAGCGCTTATGGAAAGCGCTTTAAATTCTTTCCTAGCGCCCCCATATAAAAGCGCCTATAGAAACACTTTTAATAAGCATTTCCAACGCTTTAAAAAGCTTGTTTTGGCGATCACTTACTCATCCATATTCCACATCTCACTCAAGGTTTTATTTTGAGAGAAAAACACTTAAGCACAAAAACTCTACATCGAGTCATATACAAGAGCACCATAGAGCTTAAACAATATTTTCTTTACTAGCTTTCAAGAAGTGAGATCAAAAGAGAGAAATTGATATTGTCATAACTTTCAACTTGGGGGTTGAAGGCTAGGTGAGTGTTTGTGAGTTCACGAGTATAAGTCGAGTGCACACTCGGAGTACAGTGTGGGGCGTACTGGTTCCCGGATTATGGAAACAATAGGGTGTGTGCTCTTTAATTTTTGGATTAGATTTATAAAAGAACTTAGGTTAGGAGGATGTAGGCTAGAGTTAGCTGAACCTCATTAAATCTTGTGCCTTCTTTATTGCTTTACTTTACATTCCGTAGTAACAGGAAACAACACAACCGGTTCCTCACATAACCAAAAATAAGGAAAATTTACTACGACTATCAAACACTCAATTCACATCCCCTCCTCCCACTCTTGAGTGCTTTAGAACCTTTAACATCATCACATTGGCCCCCAAGAGATGCTCCATTAACATCACTTGAGATGGGACGATCCTATGACCCCGAATCCTTCAATTCTTGGGGAACTTTGGATGTGTTTAGTTCATCGTCATCCTCAGCAGCATTTTCTATGCAAGTGATTGCATTTGAAATAACTTTCACCCTTGTTGTTGGTTGATTTTCAAGTTTTAAAGCAATCCTTTCATCATTAGGCAAGGTCCTCATAAGCACCCTGAGAAAATCTTGGTTTGTATTAATCAAATAAGCTTCAACATTAGCATAAACTACCTCATATTCAGATCCATTCTATAATATTACTTTCTGGAGCAAAGTAAAAGGAATAGCATAAGTTTGGTGCAACCATTCTCTTCTTAAAATGGCATTGCAATTATCTTCCCCTTTTACTATAAAGAAAGAAGACCTAGTCTTAGACGTACCTACTTGAATATGCATGCATGATAAACCTTTAGTACCCTCTAATTAACCATTTAATGTAGTTATGTTAACCCTGACATTAGATAAATCTTTCTTAACCTTCCCTAGTTTCTTAACGATTGAGCAAGGCATAAGATTGATTGTAGCTCCCATGTCAAATAGTAATTTTCCTAATTTAACACCATTTACATTGACTGTAATATGTAATGGCTTACAATGTGAGTTGTCTTCACTGAAATCTCTCATCAAGTGCTCTACAACTAACTATTCTTTCTCTTTAGCTATGGTATCTTTAGAAGGTCGTAAATTAGTTCCTTTATCCAATTTATTCAACTCTGGTTATATAGTGGAAGTCTTACCTGCGAACTCTGCTGGTTCTACCTCATCGGCCCATGTAATAGTCTTCAGCTTCGGCTCTTTGGCTCTGAACTCGAAGGAGAATACCACTACATTACAAGAGCCAGACTCATGGTCTTCTTCTGAACAATTTGCAAGAAAGGCAAGATCTAAATTAGACAATTCTAGATCCAAACCTTCTAATCCATAGTCTACTAACTTCATACCAGATTATTGCTCAATCATCAAAGTGCGCATCTTCTGCAAATCTTTCTATCCTACGTTTGGTCAATTCCTCTTTAGTGGCATCTTCCATCAATTATTTAATTATAGGATGGTTCTGAATATTAACAACCCGTTATTCACTAGATGATCCATGTATTATCTCTCTCTGAAGAGTTTCCAATTTTGAATGAGGCTCCTACATAAAAGTTCCTTACAAGGTCTCTCTCTGTGACTCTTATCCAAATGAGGCTTTTTCCCAAGAGTATTCTCTTTGGGCATCTCTTTTCGGACCAGATTCAAATAAGGCTCTTCCTTGGGAATTCTATTCCCTACATTCTTTTTCCAATTGCACCTTCAACGCACACCACCACACTACCACCTTCGATTTTAACACACCACCACACATATCGCAAAGACCATCACGCCGACCACCACTTTCAGCTGCCACACCACCAACTTCAATTTTAATGAAAAAATTGAAAACCCACCTTCTCATGTATCTTCATCTCCTTCTTAGTTAGTTGCGTTGATCCTCTACCACATAACCGTCATCGTGCACGATCTTAGTCCGATCTCTTGTGATTTTCATAGATCCTCTAGTTTAGTGGAGTGGTGTATTTTTTTCTTGCGCATGGTCTCTCTCTCTCTCTCTCTCTCTTCTTAGGTGTGGGTGTGGGTGGGGGTGGCTAGGGCTTTGGTTGGGGGTGAGTTAGGGTGGCTAGGGTTTCATCTAGGTATAGGTGCGGGTGATTTGGATTTTGTCTTAGTGTAGGTGGGGGTGGGTAGGGTTTCAAGAAAGTAGGGGTGGCGGTTGGTGGTCGATTGGGTGTTAATGGTGCATTTTCCAAAGGCGTTGGTTGATTAGTGGAGGTCAATAATGGTTGTGCGGTAGTGGTTCCAGTAAAGTTGTGGTGGTCATTCACTTATTATTTAACTCAATTATACAAATAATACATGCCTAATTATATTTCCTTATAATGTTTAATCACCCACTAAGAAAAATTGTCTGGGAGTCCAAACCCTCCTTAAACTCATATTTAATTTGATGCAAAGGAAGTATATTGTTATAGATTATAGATGGATTCTTGTACAACATGAGAATTAAAAGAAATGATGTCACTTGAATTCTCCCTTTTTAACTTTTATTTTAATTATTTTTTTCTAAACATGGTCTACATAGAACTAATAGGAATAATTATGACATGTAACATCTCCCTTTTTCTTCTTCTTCTTCTTTTAATCTACAAAGAAATTCTTTAATTTATTGTTGTGTTATCTCTAAAAAAAAGTTTACAGTGCTTTCAACAAAATAGAAAATAATCAACGAAATAGAAAAATCATCATTTTCACTTCCGTATCATTTTTTTTATTTTAAAAGAAATCAATGTACAAGTAATGTAACAAAAGACATATTTTTTTTAGTATTTAAATGAAATAGAAGTGACATAGACTCTTTTTATTCTGCGACAATTTTTCATTTTGTAGATAATATTCTAGTGCAAAAAAAAATTCATTTTGAGACAAAACATTATAACAAGGTCTATTTCTCTACAATTTTTTCACGTGAAAAATTTAGATAAGAAATCTAAAGTGACACGTGAGTAGTGACTCATTTAATTTTATTTTCCTTTAAAGTTTATCCATTACTTCTACAAACTTTAACAAGGTGAATAAAATTTACACTCTCACCATATAAATCAACTAGGGAATCATTCAATTCATTTAAATTAATATTGAATTCACACAAATATAGAAATTAAATATGCCAAATAAAATTTACAAATTTACATTGACTCCATATATAATTTTCTTACTATCTTAATTATATATAACTATCCCTCCCGTCCTTCATATGTTCATGACATTTCTTTTTTTTTTCAACTATTCACAAGTGGATGGAATCTTGCAAATAACTTTAATGTATAAGAGTAAATAAGTGATGTGAGATCTTGTTTGATTCGTATTAATGTGTAGATATTAATATTCAATCGTTATAATTTCACAATGTATAACAAAGATATACGATACAAAAATGTATTGGAAGCGTATGAAAGTATAAGGAACATTATGGAATAGATATAGAGTTTTGATATTACTTATTTTTTGAACATATTTTTCTTTATTATTTTTTTTTAAACTATTTTTTAATAATATTCGTAATAAATATTTCACAATTATTAAAAAAATTCAGAATATATGTAAATCATGTGATGCACGAGATGGGGGGGGTCTAGTTTTAGTATAAAAATGTGAAGTTTTAAACATTTATAGTTAAAATTAGTAGTTTGTAAATTCATGTGGAGTCAAAGACCACTTAATACATATGTGGCTCCACCCCCATCACACTATTATGTGAACTCAAGTTGTTGTGACATTTTTTTATCGTAAAGGAAGGTTAATTTATTGATGAAAATCATACGAATCTATAATAGAAATGGTAGCAATCAAATACATACAAATGAATCATAATAAATTCAATTCTAAAGACTTGATCGCTATAAATATAAGTTGTTGCTAGTTTGTAGCTCTCTTCTATGATCCTTGTCTCATAGCTTTTCATAGAGGGTTCATCGAACTAATAATTTTGAATTAGTTCTTTGATTTCTTTAATTTGATTAGTGAAAAGTATTAAAAATTGTTGTGATCCACACTTCATATCTTCAAAAAATTAATTTCCAAATAAAACAATCAAAAGTAGAAAAAATTGTGTGTGGACCACCAACACTCACTTCTCAAAAATTAATTTCCAAATAAAAATAGAAAATGACACTTTCTTACCACCCTTCATCTCATTACTTGCACATTTCTTTTTGGGAATTCAAAGTTAGAAATGAGTGACAAATTTTTGTGCAATTATAATGTAAAATGGATAAATAGGATTTTGTTAGATTTCAATAAATATATAGTTTTTAATGTAATATTTATTATTTAAAATATACAATTAGAGTTATTAATGATCAAATTTTGAGCAAAGCAAAGAACGTTTGAGTTTTTCACCGTTCAGAACTTGATACTCTTTCACACTCCATACACTATTCAAGAGTATTTTCTCATGGATTTTTCTAACTATGGTTAAGTATGGGACCCATTGTATTACAGTTATTCATTTTTTTTATTAAAAAAAAAACTATGTTTTCTTTAAAAGGAATGAGACACAAAGTCTAACTTGCACATCAATGTACTTAACCTCTTCTTACGGTTTCAAATCTTTATCTCTCAAGTTTCAAAGAAGAAACCCCTTGTAGTTGTAAAGAAGGTGTTTTTCAACACAATTTTTGCAACAAGAACACTGTAAACTTCTATGCTTTCAACTTTTTTTTGTATGATTATAAAATTAAGTTATGGGTTCTAGGGCTTCATTCTTAAACTTTTAATGAGCATGGGTAATTTTTAGCGAATTTGATGTAATCTTGCTTGAATGTGTTTTTCTTTTCCTTCCCAATTTTCATGTTTTTGTGTGTTTAATTCATGAGTTTCAGGTGAATAATTAATTAAAACTTTTGATGAAAGGTTAAATGGGTTTTCATGATTTTTGTGCATTTTTGTTGGGAGGTTGAATAATTTTCATGATTTTCATTAATTTTGTATGTTTATTTCATGAATTTGGTTTTTGTTGAGAGGTTGAAAGAAATTACATTCATCTGTATGAGCACGGGAGTAGTCACTAAAAAGGGTTACATGTGTGTTGAATAGTGTAAACTCTAACCACATGTCCTTAAAGGTGCATAAAATAGTAATACGCCATGAATGATAAAAAACCAAAATATGTAGGTCCTTAATGTATGCTTAGCCCGTCAAAGGTGAGTCTTTAAAACCGTTAAAAATGGAATAGTGGAAATAAATAAAAACATATGGAGTATATAATTGATATCTTAAACCATTGAAGTTAACAAATATAATTGCATATCGTCGATGGTAATAAATATAATTGTAGATCATCTTCATAATTAATTTATTCCCATGTATGTAATTACTAATTAATTGATTTTTTCTTCCCAAAAAAAACAATACATGTTATTTAATTCTGAAGATTGCATTTTGCAACTAACTCAGATCAAACAACATACGGGTAATCGTACATCGTATTCTTTGCTATTGTCGATTCAATCAAATGGAGGAGACCTTTATAGAAATATTGGTCTTACTAGCAATAATCACTAGTGTAATTGCACAAGGATTAGCAACAACACTGTCACAAAATGAAAATTTGGTCATCAAAAGGCAACTCGAGCACATCAACAAACCAGCAACTCTTAGTTTTCTAGTAAGTTTCGCCTCACTTTGCATCTTTAATTTTTTTTATAGTAAGTACAAATATAGAGCCAACACTACTTGGTACTTTTCTTATATGTTTAAAGTTTGTAAGCCGCAGAGTGAAGAAATATAATCATGTGAAATTATGTTGTTTGACGATGAAATTATCAATTAATTGTTAACATTTTGTGTTGTCAAAGCAAGGACTAAAAGTTAATCTCATTTTATTTAATTTTTTCGATGTTTGTTAGACTAAGTATGGTGATATCATGGATTGCGTGAAGATCGATAAGCAACTCGCATTTGATCATCCATTGTTAAAGAATCACTCGATACAGGTTACTTGAGTGCTCTTTTATCTTTCTCGTACATTGTTTTTCTTTTAGAATTGAGTTAAACTATGAAGGTTAATTTACAAAGATTTTGAAGGTTTAATTGATTCAATTTATATGTGTATAGATGAGACCTACATTCCCAATTTCGAAACAACCTCAATTGATGAATGATTCTTCTTCTTCTTCTTCAATTTTGACGGCATCACAACTTTTACCAAAGAACATGAGATGTCCTAAAGGAACAGTGCTCATCAGAAGGATCCAAGAGGGGGATCTTGCAATGATGAATTATAAAAAATTGTTTGGGGTAACTGTTTCAACTTCCAATTCTTCATTGAAATATGTTTACCCTGATGTGGGCCCACCTCCAGACTTTCGTAATGAGGTACAATACAAGTTTCTTATTACCTCTGTAACAAGATAAATACAATAGATAAATACTATATTTTTTACAAGTAATGCTCATTTGTTGCATTTATTTGACATGGTGGGAAAAAATATATTTGCAAATTAAATTGTTATTTGTAATTTTAAAATTCAAAATTTATCACCATGTATCTCCAGAAAAAAAAATTAAATTACATTTAACATCACACCCCTAATAGTTACAAAAAAAAGTATGAGATTTCCTTGCCCATTAATGTCTTTGAAAAGTTCCATGTCACTTCACTTACAAAGAACAATTAATAGGTCAAATGGTTGACTTGTGTCACACCCAACTCACTATGAAAGGCTCAACGATGACCAAAACAAGTGATAAATGCATTCCAACCACCTTTGACTTCACAGGTTTCACTGAAATCTCTATTATATAAGTCAAGGGGGGAGCAATGGTGTTCCCCCCTGTGAAAATATCACCGTATCCCTCATTAAGTTAGATTTTTTTGAAAGTAATTTATTGGAACTTTTATTTTATTTTCTAATTTATAATTGCTTTAAAAACTACCATAATAATCAAAAATTCAAACCTTAATTGATTGATTAATAAAAATAACATTCTCAATAAACTTGATTGAAACCCTTAATTTGGTCAATTGTTCAATCAATCAACTTCAATTTCTAAATAGAAATAAAAATCAATTAAAAATTCACTAATCAAATAAACAAATAAATCCTTCAATCAATCAACAAATTTCCTAAATGCAATTTTTAAATAACATGATTAATCCCATCTATTCATCAATTCCCCCCCCCCCCCCCCCCCCCAATAAATCAATCAACCACTATTAAAATTCATATTAATAATCTCATAAATACATAATATAAATACTAATTTGTGTTTGTCACTATGTCAATGTGTTTATTTATTTATTTATATCGTTTATATTAATACTCATCAATCTAATTCGTTTATATTAATACTCATCAATCTAATTTGTGCTTTTTTAAATTAACATTTAGTAATGAGCTAAAAAATTCATCACACGCATCACGTGCAAATTAGGCTAGTAAATTTATAAGCTAATGTATGTTATAACCCCGTCTGTTTTTTACAACATTAGAAGAATTTTGGAAGAGGTTGAAAATATGATGGGCATTTTGTGAAAAAAAATTAAAAGTTCAAGGGTACCTATGATAATGATGATGATGATGATGATGATGATGATGATGATAATGATAATCATAATAATAATAATAATAATAATAATAATAATAATAATAATAATAATAATAATAATAATAATAATAATAATAATACTAATAATACTAATAATAATAATAATAATAATAATAATAATAATAATAATAAAATCATTGCTAGTCTTCAGCAGCCCCATTTTATTTTCATGTTATTAGGCTTTGTCCTTGTTGACCTTAGAAAAATCAAGACATTAGACTTGTGAATTGATAATATTTGCAATTTTCACTTGTTTTAAATTTATTGTGAGTTAATCAAGCACTGAATCACACTTGGTAAAAACAACTTGCAGATTTCAAGTCTAGTAACAGGCATGCCAAATACTGGAGCAGCAGGCACAATTAACCTGTGGAGCCCATCGGTGACACCAAACCAATACAGTGATGTTTCTTTGTTTGTTGGAAGCGTTGATGGTACAGTTGCTAACGGCATTTCTACAGGTTGGACGGTAAGTGCATGCGACATAAACATTTGTAAATTATCATACTATCTCCGTTTTTTTAGATGTCCCACTTGTACTAAAAAACTCTCACATAAAAAGTACAAGTGGGACATTTAAAAAACGGCATAACTACACTTTTGTCGATATATATCATTAGTATTATATAGTTTATAGTGCTAATTATTAATAATAAATAATATATATAGATAGGATTCATGTAAAACACAAGCGATCAAACTTAGTGAAATAAACTTAATCTTGACGTAGGAATGTTGGAGATGGACGTCTCATTTGGATCTTGATATACTTGTATTCAATCTGGGGTACATTGAAGGTTTAAAGGGGTAACGTGTACTGTCATTAAGACTGAAGTCCTTGCTTACCCTTGTACCTTTGCCCTTTTGTTCATAAAAATTTGTTTTTTACCCCTTAAATGTAAAATGTACCCACTTATTTTGGTTTCATGTTTCCATTAAACATGTGGGTTTTCACTGATCCTGACTCATATATATATATTATATATTATATATATATATATATATGAAGTAATATACTATATATATATAGGGAATAGGAACTGTGGCAAACACACACCTAGGTGATAAAAACTTTTAATCTTGTCGCTAGGATTTGGAGATGGAACGGTCACGATTTAATCTATGTATATACTGTATTTAATCGGGTACATTGAAGTTTAAGGGGTACACTGTGTACTGTTCATCAATAGTTGAAAAGTCATTTGTGTACCCCTTTACTGCATTGTATGTACCCCTTAAAATTAAAATTTACCCACTTAATTTTGGTTTTACGTTTGTCATATAACATGTGGTTTTCACTGGATCCTGACTCATCTATATGATATGTTATATATATTATATATAATATATATATATTAAGTAATATATATATATATATAAGCAATATTTTATATAATTATATTATATATTATAACTGTATATATATATTATATATATAATATGTATATATAAAATATAATATTATATATATATATATATATTATAATTATATACAAATATAATTAATATATATAATATAAGGATATAGTCATGTAACACATATCTTGGTAGAAAACTAAAATACTTTAATCTGATCGGAGGATTTGGAAGATGACGTTCACGATTTTAATTTGTATATTGTATTTCAATTGGAGTACATCGAGGTTTAAAGGTGTACATAGACTGTCATTCAAAAGTACTGAAGTCTTGTGTACCCCTTTGCTGCTTGTATCGTACCCCTTAAAATGTAAAATGTACATTTATTTGGGTTCACTTTCATATAACATGTATTTTATTGGACCTGAGTCTATATATATAATATATATATATATTAATATATAATATATATATATATAAATAATAGTATATATAATATATATATATATATATGATATATTAACTATAATTATATATATATAAATATAAATTATATATATATCGAATAGGATATGTAACACATCTTTAGTGAAAACTAAAATTTTTTAATCTGATCCTGTAATGATATCGAGATGACGTCAAGACTTATCTATGTATATACTTGTAAGTCAACTGGGTAACATTAGAAGTTAAAGGGGACACGCATACTGTAATCTACAACGAGAGCTGAATAGTCTAGTGTACCCCTAAATATATAAGTACCCATTATATTTGGTTTTCAGTTATCATAATAAATGTGGTTTTTATTGAATCGAATCAGTGTGTTAAATGTTAATGCCATTTTTAGTAAATTATTGTTGAGGAACATCAGTATAAAAAAAATATATAAAACTTGGGTAAGAGAATGAAAGAGTGATGCATAGGAAAATTTTTAATGGTCTTATTGTAAAACAGACCACCGAAGTCCATAGAAAGTCAATTTTTTAAAATTACTTGTTATTTTTGATCATAATCAATAAATTTTAAGGTTAGTATAATCTACATAATCAAAAGTTTATTTGAACTTCATCAGAATTCTAGATTGAGGGAAATTAATGAGCAATTCCTTTTTTTATTTGAAAAATTAAAGTACATAAAAAATATTATTACATGTTTATAGAATTTTTAATTTTAGAATAAAAAAATTACTTTAACGATACAAATTTGTGTACAAGTGGAATTAGTTATTGATTATTTCAATCAATAGTAATACTTTGTACTTCCTTTGTTATTATATATGTGTATTTTTGTCTATATTTGTAACATTTTTCATTCCTAAATATAAGTTTTAAATTATTCATACAATTTTCTTTTTGGACAATGTGTTTTTTTCTCTTTTTATTTCTTTTTTAAAAAAAACTCGGGTCATCATCAAAGCGTGAGTGTGAAAACATAATAAGAATGATAACTCCGAAACAAAAGGAGTCTATAAAGGACTACTTATCTTTTGATGGTAATCTATATGACAATACTACTACCAAAATTTCGTTCATCTTATGAAAGTATCTGGATAATTTTAAAGTTGTCTGTTGATGTTATATGTAATACATTATGTGATCGGTGCTCTATAAGGGTCAGTCAACTTCAGCTTATTATAGAGAATATATTTTATTTTTGGGTTTCAACCATTAGCTTAAGCTTGTGATCAGTGCTTTATATGTGCTTTATTTTCATATCAGTTTATTTCAATTTCATCAGTCCAGTTCAGTTCCTAACCTAATTTCATTCTCTCATAAACAATTCATTTCAATTCCGTTCATTTTAGTTGTTTTTAATTAAAGTAAACGGATACTAAGTGTACATTAACACCAATATCTCATTGAATCTAATATGGGGTCGGCTACATAGGACTTTTCTAATATGTGTATGAATTGTTCGTGTAATTTTAAATTATTTCTCTTAAAATTTTAAATTGTTTGTGCTAAAAGTCTGAAATCCCCCCAAATTAGTTTTTTATTGATCCTTGATTATTTTCTATAAAAGATGTTCAATTCTGTAGATCGGTTTTCATAGTTAAAGGGAGAAAAAACTAATGACAAATTCGAAAATAAGATGAGAAAAATAATGAAAAATACATTTATAACAATATTTGGTTATAACCATAAACATTTGTGGTCATGTCCAAATATTTCAGAAAAGAGCTAAATTTAATTTGACTTTCAATGACTTTGTGTTCATAGATTCACGATGTATCTCAAATGACAGGTGAATCCGCGATTAAATTCAAACTTCACTCGATTATATGCATATTGGACAGTAAGATCTCCTCCACATCAATAATAATGAATTTCCATCTTGTAAGTATGTAAATGTAACTATGTATACAATTTGGATTTGAAATTTTTTGATCGCAGAGAGATGGTGGCATCAACACAGGTTGTTACAATACACTTTGTCCAGGTTTCGTACAAACAAGCAAACAAGTCACATTAGGCCAAGTCTTAAGTCCAATATCTGAATATATGGCCAACCAATACTTTATAGATCTTGTCCTACAACAAGTACGTCGTACCCAAAATCTATTACTTATGCCTTACCTTGTTCAATTCTATTGGGGATGTACCTAAGTCATGCATTTATTACCTCTCAATATGTTACACAGGATGCAAAGACGAGTAATTGGTGGCTATCATTTGGAAGAGAAGATGTGGGATACTGGCCGAAAGAGTTGTTTACTACCTTAGCTAATGGAGCAGATAGCGCCGGTTGGGGAGGAGAAGTATTGAGCCCAAAAAACGAGCCTACTCCAGCTATGGGAAGTGGTCATTTCGCGAGGGAAAATTATAGAAAAGCTTGCCTCATTAGGCTGTTACAACTTTTCTCGCCACAAGGCTTTCCGGTCAATATAAATTATCATATAACTAAGCCAGATTGTTATGATATCTTGTATGGACAACAACCTAGACTAGAGGAACCTCCTGAACAAGATTTAGGACATTTTATTTATGTTGGCGGACCTCCCGATTGTAAGGAATAATGAATTTTTACATTTGCACCAAAAACAAAAAAATAGTGTAATCACAATTACAAATAATATAAATCCTTCTTTTTCAATTCAATGCTTGTATGTAATGGACATATGGAGCATAAATATAGACGAGGAAGTGTTCCCTCATAGCAGCTATGAGGATAGCGCTATTCTGAGGGATTTATAAAAAAAAAATTGTTAAAAAAAGTAAGAAAAGGAAAAAAGCATAACGGGAGGGGTTAGGGGAAAACGGGGTCACGTGAGGCAATTTTAGGGCTCCAAAACGAGGGAATCAACGGGAGTCAGTCTTCAATAGCTTGAACTTGGCTCCAATTGAACTTCCCTCCATCACTTCCAATTCAACTCTCAACAACAAAATCACTTCCAATTCAACTCTCAACAACAAAATCAATTGCATTCATCCATTGTAGGTGAATTAAATTCAAACTTTCATCTCAAAATCTTAGGATTCTCTTCTTCCAATTGAACTGAAGTCTTCCAATTCTCTTATTTCAATTGAACTGGTTTCTTCCATTTCTCTTCTTTCAATTGAAATTTATTTTTATGGATCTAAATTTAGTACCAGACCCTTATGAGGGATTGCGCAAGTAGTTTCTTCGACTTCTCCAGCAAATAATCAGTTAGAGGTATGTGCATTGTGCAACTTATTTTTTAATCTTGAGTATAAGGCGAAATGTGTGATTGCTGAGTATGTTAATTGCCAGTTATTGTAAGTTTTGCAAGTATTACCATTGTGTTTGTTAACTTATTCTGGCGTTAATATACTCCTCAAAACAGCTATGGTTGATTGATGCAAGGCAAATGTGAGTATTACTTGCAATTTGGAGTATTAAATTAATACTAGCGTTTTGGAATGCAAGTTGCAAAGTGTGAGATTACTTGCAATTTGGAGTATTAAATATATACTAGCGTTTCTTATTGCAAGTTATACAATTGTAATACTAGATAGATAATAAATTTTTGTTAATAATTAAAATATGCACTAGCAATTGAAGTCTTATACCGTGATTGATTGTGTGTGTTGATAGTAGAATAAAGATGTCTCCTAATTTGTGGATTATATATGCTGTTGTTATGCTTCAGTGTGCAGATTGTGGTTTTTTTCTTTTAGTTGCGCCCAAAATGGCGGGCTGCCATGAGCCCTCTGCCCCTCTCATTTATTCGAATAACCGCCAGATGGACGGGGCCGCCATGTGGTGGCGTAGGCCCATATGGTTCTGACCTTAATGTGTAACAACCTTCATATATGTATTATGCATAACTAATAAATGATTTTATTTTTTATATTGTACTTTGGAACCAAAAAAGAAGATGATCAACATAAGGTGTGATGTTGCAAAACCTCATCATGTAGCTAAAACCTCAAACAAGATGAGCTGACAATGCAAACATACTAATAAATTTACTAAGTGCAGAATATTACATGTGAGTTGGGCAAATGCGGGTCGCCATGAGGCTGGCGCAGCGCCATGAGCCCTCTACCACCATATGGCGGGCCGCCATGTGTATGCGCGGCGGCCCATCTGGGTCTGATTAAAACAATTCTAATTAAAACAAAATATCCTCAATTTACAACTATAAAAACTACTCAATATGTATACTAAAACCTCAAATACATGATTCTATGATTTGACACATGAACTAATTCCATTCCTTGACTACGAACTCAATTTTTACATTTTAAAATCAAAACCGCAACTGAATAAGTATTCCCCAATTTCCATCATCAAACTCGAAAAAATTACTTCCTTACATTAACAATCTTTAAGACCTCAAAAATATATATCGCCAAATAAGTAAATAAATAAAAAATAAAAACGCTCACTACTTATGCTCCTCCACATTATACGCAATCCCACAATGTCAAAATTACTCATAGTGCCTTACAACCAAACCTCAATTCTACAAACAAAATATAGAATAAATGTTTCTCATATTATCCAAAACTACAAAAATAAGTCCTTCTACCAAGATAACCTGAAACAATTCTAAACAAACCAAAACATCCTCAATTACAATATAAACCCTCCTCACTATGAATTACTAAAACCTCAAAATATTTAACCTTGAACACTTCTAATTCAACAAAAAATAGAATCAATTCTGACAAAATAATAACTATAAGCCTCAAACCTCTATTTTTTATGATTTGACACTCCTGGATATTAACTTACTTTCATTTCTTTAACAACCACCTTCATGTTTCGCATATTAAAATCAAAAACTCCTCATGGCGCCTTACAACCAAACCTCAAACCAAAATATAGGAATAAATCTCAAACCTCATAGTGACTCACAACCAAAATTCTCAAAAAAAAAAAAAACAAAAATAGGATAATATTCCAATATAATCCTAACTTACCAAATAAGTCCTTTAACAAAAAAATAACCTTGAAAGAATTCTAATCAAACCAAAATATCATCAATTACAATATTAAAATATCCTCATTTCTATACTCAAACCTCCAAAAACCTACAACTGAGGACATATAACTCATACACTTGCATCGTTGTTACTTTGGATACTATGGACACTTGCATCGTTTTGTTATAAATGCTCATGAAATGCATATTCTTTGCTTTTGTGAGTAGTGATGTGCTAAAAATGTGTTGCAAAGAGTTTTGTTAAGTTATTTTTTTTGTCAAAATAAATAAAAATGCTTTCTTATTGCAGAAAGATGTTACTGTTTTGAGGTTGTTGTTGTTGACAAATATTTTTCATTCAATTAAATAGGAAAATGATGCGACTGAAAAGCAGTTTGAGGTTTGTGGAGAAGTTTGTTGTGACAAAGCGCATTTGTCGATGATGATGTTGTTGATTTTCTAATGAAGTTGTTGATGGTTTGTTTAATGGGGAGGTGTTATCCAGGATTATAAATCTTAGAGTAATTGATGATTTTAATGAGGGTGTGATTCAAGATTTTCCGAGTATGATATTGATGTTCTACTGACCTTGATGAGGAAGGGGAGATACATACCATGTGCTCTGAAGAGCAAAGTTCAAATGTGGGAGGGGGAGATACAATGTGGTTAAGTGATGAGGAGAGGAAAATGTTTTCCTCCAAACACACCAACTGAAGAGCGTTTGTCGTTATTAGACGTTGGTGCCACCAGCAGTAGGGATGACATATGATCCTGGAGAGATTGACGAACACTTAAGGCTTATGGAAAGAAATGGCTTTGGAGTGACTAACACGGGGTCTGGCTACCGACAAAAATCGTAAGGCCACTGATGTCAAAAGGAATTCAACCTGAGGTGTGAGTGCTTTGGTGCTTATGCAGGGAGGAAGTGAAAGATGTACTTGATGGCCAAATTGCTACACAGATATAACCCACATAACGGAGGAAATCAATGGTCCATAAAGGTGTTAAGCTAGGGGTACGAAGTCGAAGAAATGGAACTGTCGGTTAGGTTATATGCAAGTTGTAAAGGACGGGATTTGGACAATAAGAGATGGTACTTCTAAGGCATGAGGTCATATGCCAAGCCCTAGAAAAACCCGATATATAAGCATGTTTAGGCAGAAGAATTCACTCCAACGTAGCCGACGGTTGTTCATGACCAAAGATCTGGAATTAAATTGAGTCAAAAACACAGAGCTTGTGTAAGTGGAGTGGTCGTCTTTCAAACTTTTCACTTACGCAGAGGGATATGCGAAATCGATTACAAGTGATAAGAAATTGAGGCTTGTATGTGGTGATGCCATGCAATTGTGTAATTATCTTAAGAAAATGAAAGAGGATAATGATAATTTCTACTATAGTTATCGGGTTGATGAGACGAAAAGGTTGAAAGATGTGATGTGGGTTGATGCAAGGAGTCGGGTTGCATTTAAAGATTTCGGGGATGTGGTGTGTATTGACTCGACATATATTACCAATGATTATCATCTTCCGTTTGCTAACTTTGTGGGCGTAAATCATCATGGCCAATCGATCTTATTGGGATGTGCTCTACTATCACGGGAAGATGCTGAGACATTTGAGTGGTTATTTGATAGGTGGATTGATTGTATGGGACACGCCCCTGCTCTGCTGCTATGCTTACAGATCAGGACGCAGCAATGAAGAAGGCAATGGAAACAACAATGCCCTTCACCCGACATCGTTGGTGTTTGTGGCACATCACGAAAAAATTCCAGAAGAGATTATCTTGCTATGGCGCTTACCATGAGTTTGAGCCGGAGCTTGAAAATRCAATTTATGATAGTTTCACCCCCGAGGAGTTTGAAAGTAGGTGGCAGTCAATTATAAAGAAGTATAAGTTAGAGAATGATGAGTGGCTACAAGGTATGATGAWTGGCCTTCTTTTGGATTGCATATAAACATCTTCAGTTCCATGTAGCAATTTTTATACTTCTTCCGTCTTTTTATATTTGTACTCGTTTCATTATAGCTGATAAAATTATAGAATTTTAATTAAGCTTTCTGGCATATAAGTAATGTATTAAATAATCGATCAAGTTTTTTTTTTTTTTTAAAAAAAAAGAATTCATAGTTTATAGTATACAGTTTAATTTTGTTTTTTGGAATTTTTTCATAGTGGTCACACTAAAAACACCATTCATTAATTGAGGTCCATTTTTTCAAACAGGTTTGTACAAGGGTAGGGAGATGTGGATTCCAGCCTATTTGAGACATATGTTTTGGGCAGGGATGAAAACGACTCAACGATCCGAGAGCATAAAYAGTTTTTTCGATGCTTATGTTAGCAAGAAGACTAGGTTGATTGAGTTTGTTGAGCAATATTCCAGTGCAATGGAGTATAGAATTGAAGCCGAGAGGAAAGCTGATGCAGATAGTGATCGTTATACACAACAGTTGGTGACATGCCTAACCTTGGAACGAC